>VYZS01039668.1:0-53649 GCA_013400695.1 Neodrepanis coruscans | reverse complement strand
TATCATTAAAAGTATGTTGGAGTGAGATATTACAGTTCCATGATTTAGATACTCCAAGAAGTTACAGATCACATCAATTATTAGATGTGAATGACAAATGGCAGGTTTCTTGTTTAAAGGTGGAAACTGAATTGAGTAAGATGGATATGACACCTGCTGGGATGGATTATGATGTGCAGCTCTGTACCTTATGTGCAAGTCTTGGGTCAGAGAATCACATGCCAAGTTCAGCTTTATGCTCACCTTTCTTGTGAGGGAAACTGAAAAAAACTGTGTATGACAATATTTGGCTAATTTTACTGACCCTTTCCTGAAAACCAACCGCTTTCTCCTGCACCTCCATGGATTTTCTCAGCAAGTCTGACTGGGAATGGCACAAGGACCGATTATGGGAAGCAGCAGGACTTGTTTAGAACAGACGAGCTGAGGGCTCTTTTACAGAAAAATTATAAGCAAATAGGAGTTATTTGAAAATCCTAGATTAGCACCAATTTTTTAAGGCTGGTGCAGTACTCTGCCAAAAATACAACTGACATGGTGGGACTGCAATATCTACACAGTTCAAACCCACATCTCTAGCAAAATCTCACCACAGAGGAGCAACTACCCCAAAGTACAAACCAAAAAGCACATACCATGTCTTACACCTTTCAGAATCTCTAAGCAGTGAACAGGGGGCTACTGCTACTTCCTGGAGACCACAATGTTCTCCAGATCCGTTCCCTATTTCTTCAGGCAAACACAACTCCACTCAAACTTCTTATAACATCACGTGAAGAGCACCCCACACTACATTCTGTCCTAGCAAAACCAGGATGACATTCCAGAACTGAGGAGTAGGAAGTTAGGCACGTAAAAGTGGCTTGGTTTTTCAGAGGTGCTGAATACTCACATCTCCTACTGACTTCAATGGGAGTTGCGAGTGGTCTGCATTCTGAAAAAAATAAAACCACTTCTATATGCATGCCCCACTCAGAGCACCACAGCTACTTCACATTAACTGTGTTCAGACAATGCCTTGCATAAAGGTACTTACATTTTATGGAGAGCTCGTTGGAATTACTAAAGTAAGTCTAATAATGCAATTTTAAATTGGCTACTTGCAGTGCATTCTCCAGCTTGAAAGAACATTAATACTGATAGCAAAAAAAAAAAAATTTACAGGAGTCACAAAATTCATAGTTCAAGATACCTTCGTCTTCATCTTCAGCATCCTCTGCCTCCATTGGATCATATTCTTCTTGATTATTGTCATCTTCAGTTTCTTCTTCATCTTTAGAATCATCTTTCCTTTTATCTTCTCTCTGTAACAAAAGTTCCGAAAAACTTAGCTGGTCAGAACCAAAAACCAGCAAAGTAAAAACCTCACTACCAGTCATTCAAAATTTGCAAATGTTTGTTTAGTCACTTAAGAGCAGAGACACAAATCTGTGAGACAGATTAATGTTAAAATGCTCCTAATATTCCTGCAAAATTTTTATATTACTGAATATAATTGAAGTGTATTTCAATAGATCAAGAAGTCCAATCAATTAACTAACACTACTGTTGCCTGTAGGCAAGATAAGAAAATTGAGACAAATATGCAGTTTGGTAGGGGTGAAGGGAGAACAGCTTTACTGGTGAAGGTCCCATGATCCAAAGAGTAAAGAATGACAATCTCTCTGTATTTATAACCTTCTTAGTTACCACCCATCATACCATCCAATCAAAGTCCATCTAACTCTTATGTCCCCTATTACCTGTCCCCTCCCAGGACTTGCCCCCGTGGCAGCCTTGGGAGGCCTAAGCCAATTTTTTGTCTTGCTACCCTTTTATCTATACAGAAGAATGCCAACATCTGAACACAGGCCTTCATGGGCCCTTAGTTTTCAAACTACCCAGCTAAAGTGAATCCCCAGAAATATAAGGCATACTCCTTAAGGCATCACTACAAGAGCTAAGTTTTTGAAAGCAATAATGTAAAATTCAAGCAGAAACATTTAATATTGATCCAGACAGGAGAGTGCTGCATATGAGCAAACTGCAGACCTTCCTTTCATCTCTGTCTTCTTTTTTATCTTTATCATCTCCAGATTTTCTTCTCTTAGGTTTTGGATCATCTGTTTCATCATCTTTTTCTTCTTTTTTTTCTTTCCTCTCATCTTTTTTGCTTTTTTTGTCTTTTTTGTCCTCTCTTTCTGGGAGAGAAATCAGTGCTTTGTAAATTCTGACACCAAAATCTCTCTGAAGCATTTCATTGAAGAGTTCTGCAAACAATGATACCTGCACGTGAAGAATGAAAAGAGAACTGACAAAAAGTTTTGAAGCATCTATTAAAAATGTGTATAATTATGATAAAATAGCTATCTTAGCAACTTTCACCAGAATTTTATGTGTTTGATTTCTTACTGTATTTGAATATGGAACCTTAAACAACTTGACGATCTCCATCTGAAAACCTGTACATTGCTCCTGGATACCATGCAGTGACTATACTGCTATTGTAAACCAGTACCACACCGCAGGATATTGGCACAAAGAAACTAAACTTACTTCAGTTTTACTTTGCCATGCCATCATAAACTTGTCCTATTTAAAATATTATATTTTCACCAAGAATTAAACAAGAATGGCTAACTATTGGTAGCTGAGTTACCTCAAAGGAATGTTCTTTATTGTCTTCTAGTCTGTAGTCCAGAAGAACACTGAGGGACATGATGCTGCAGTCAAACTTTCCACTCTTGGCTGCCCAGTTGGGGTGCACAATGATTGCAGGCTCATCAGGCAAGATGTAGCGTCTCTCCCTCCGCTGACGTTCCAGTTCTTCCTGGCGTTTCCTCTCCTCTTCCTGAAAAGGGGCAAAAAAACCAACACAGAGCATATTCCACAGCTGAAGTTTCAGCCTGTACATTAGTTTTTAGGAGTCCCAGCTGGCAAGAGCAGCACAGAGCTGTAGCCCACAGAAAGCTGTTAAATGCTTCCAAAGGAAAAGTTTCATACACCGTCTCTCCAAAGATACTCAACACAGCTTTAACAATGACCAGATGACAACTTACTCAAGTCTTGATCATGGAAAATACAATCTCTTTACACATACAATGGATTCAAATGAAACACAAGTTTACAGAAGGTAAAATACTTCCTCATTTCAAGAGAGAAACACTGAAGTCTCCCAAGTACAGAAAAATTCATGGCAGAGCTTGTGCTTTTTAAAAAAAGGCAGCACAATCAAAACTCCCCTCTAATCCTAAAGAAAGCTGTGGCAAGCAATCCCGAGTTGGCTGAAGCCCATCCAGACCACAAGGGAAAGCAGCAGGAGCTGACAGAATTAGCAAGGAGGTGGCCTTCTCTTCCTCAAAAAGGTTTACAGAGATACAGAACATTTCCCCATCACCCTATTAGTTAGCAGGTAACACACAAAAAGGCAGTTTAAAAGCAACTAATGCACAATACACACTGCAGACATTTCTGTCCCTTTTCTGTGGTTGACCTTCGGTCTTATTGCACAGATCTTGTTTATCCTTGTGAAACAGCAAAACAGACCAAGTCGTACTGCAACTACCAACTGCCAAACTGAGAAACTTCAATACAAAGCAAACTTATCCAAATGTAAAAAATTACAGCTTCACAGTAAGGGACAACAAACCCAAGCAAACCATCAGCCATGTGAATCAGCTGGACTGCTGGAGACACAGAAGCCAATACAACTAAGCAGCTGCTATTCACGGAGGTTTAGTAAGTTAAGATCTTGTTAAATTTGTTCACTTGTTCTTGAGTGTGGTTTTTCTCAGGGGCCTGGGATTTATTTTTACTTACACTTACGGTCTAACATTAATTCGACACCCTAAGTACAGTTGTACATTTCAGCTGACTTGGCTGATATAAAGAAATGCAAATTCAGCAGCTTAAGATAGAGTTCCTAGTGCAGTTACCTGAGAATTACAAAATCCCAGCACAACTAAATATATTCAACACATACAAATTCCTGTACTTTTTGTACTCACATATATTTACACCAGTTTTTAATATGTAGGCTCAAGAAGACTTCAACCAAATATGTCCAAATCCTAACCTCTTTGTCATCTTCAGATTTCCTATCCTCCTCCTCTTCCTCTTCTTTCTCAGACTTCTCTAGCTCCTTCTGCTCTTCTTTTTGCTCCTCTACTTTGAGCTGCTTTGTCAGTCGAGCGATCAACTGAGATTTCAGTCCCTTAGAGCTCAGGGTTCGACTCTCTAACTCTTTGCGAAGGTCATTTACCTGGTAAATAAAAGCTCTGTAAGTGGTATCAACCAGTGACATTACAAAATATCTGATCAGATGAGAAAGTGAAGCAAAAGAGCACTGAAAAGACAACTGTTTTTTCAGAACGTGCTGAAAAACGCTAATGCGAATTAAAGTGATGTTTTCCTCAAAGAACTCCTCTCTGAGGAACATTTCTCAAAAGGATGGAAAGGATTTTACTACAGTAAAATAGCTTAATATTATTATTCCTTTCAAAGAAACTTTTTATTATGTCTCCTGACATACATTTTTCTAAAATTATTGCCTTTTTAAACAAATACTAAATTATTTTAGACACCACATTTTTTAATGCAAGTAGTAATCTGGCAGATTACTGCAGAGCTTTCATTTTCCAGTTAAGGTATCATATGTGATATCCTTTAATTGTAAGAAGTTTGAAAGTTCAGAACAGAATCAATTAGTGTATTTACTTATTAAAATCAGGAGTCATTCTTGCTTACTGTGATACCACATCTAATATTTATAAAATCAGCAAAGATAAAACACTACTGAAGTTTTTTTCTCAGTTAATACAGCTGTATTTCATCATGTCTTAAAAGTGAAAATGTAAAATGGAATCACATCTTAAGAAGTGTCTGTTACCTTCATTGTTTTTGGGTCCAGTTTAGACCAGTGTGTAGGCGTAGAGATCTCTTTAGCTTCCCCATCATCCTTTTCCTCTTCATCCTGACAAAAAAAATTTAGAAATTATCATTCAGAAAGCTTGAAAGCATTTCAGTTATTTTTTAAATTCTGTTGCTGATCTGTGCAAGGTCACAAATGTTTCAGATAGTCTTCTCCTAAAGTTATTATTTAGACAGGTTCACACACACATTCTACCACTTTATATATGATCACAGTGCCACTCAGCCAATACAAGCCAGATCTGTGGAACACAAAAGGGTGATAAGCAACACCACAAAGAATATTGGGGTTACACAGACACTGCTGGTCTCCAGTAACCACACAGTGTGTTATCTTCCCCCAGATTTTAAAACCCCCAAATTACTCTTTGTTCAGTCAGACCTTCCCTTATTCCAAGATGCTGATCAGCCACGTGGCCTGAAATTCAGATGTTTCAGACTAGGGTTTGTTCAGTTTCAAATATCACAATTAGAACTGGCCACAAGAGAGAATTTAGAAACTTTAGAAAATGGCAAAATGTTTAAAGAGAGCTATTCATGAACTGCATCTCACTCAACAACTGGTCCCAGATTCCAGCAACTACCTCTACGGTAAAAAATGTTCTGCGCATCGTAAGCACAATTTAATTCCACTTGTGATATCAGCACACACACATTTAAAGTTAGTGAACTAGCTGAAATAAAAATAAAAACCAACATTCACTACACTGCTGAAAGCTGGTTTACCAGTCATTGTTACCAGTTATATTCCTCCTGTGTATGTGTGCTGTGTAGTATGTGGTGTGCATTTTGTGCCTGTGTTCCTGTGCCTGTGAGAAGCAGAAATAGAAAAAGGGATTAGCGTTCAGTGCCTGTTCTCCATCAGCCTCCTTGCGTTCACCCTGAAGCTTCTCGACCAGCTGCTGCTTGTATCCTCGGGAGAGGGTTTCCCACTCTGAGCGGGTGGGAAGGCAATGCCAAACATCCGGGAAAAATAAAACCACTGTCTCCACATGAGCTGGAACCGTACGCCCCTTGTGGGTCTCCTCAGGGCGATGGTAGCGAATCTCTGCAAAACGGTACCTGTTGCAAGGGAAGAAGCATGTTGGAAAAAAAATTCTACAATACATTTTAAAGAGCCTAGATCACTTGTAGCACATCAAGTAAAGAAACTTTGCTGCAAGACCTTGAAGTTTATCTAAAGAAAAAAATTATGGAAGCCATATTTTCTCTTTTGCCACACTTGTAAAAAGGGATCACAACTGAAAAGGAGGAAAACTAACAAAATGGTTTTTATACAACTTGTTGTTTAGCATATGTAGGTTTTATGTGCAAACAGAAGTTGTCAAAGCACTTGAAATTTAGCATACAATAGAATTTCCTGGTATTAGTACAAGTAAAATGAGTGTTAACACAGTACAGAAATTCATTAAGAGAAAATATGGCTGTGTAACGAGCAGCTATTTATTTATAACAAAAGAACAATGAAATGAAGTTCTCTTGACGATCCTCTCCAGCTATGCACAAAATGAAAGGTATTTTCAGCGCACATTCATTGAAAAAATTACAGTATAACATACCAAAATAAATCCAGGGTTTTTAATTAGTTCTTAATGCAGCAATCAGCACAGTTCACACCAATCAAGTTTATTACCAAACAGAACACCCTTTGAGTAGTTTACCTGCACTACCAAGAGCAGCTGACAAAGAAAAAAGGTTTTTCCAGCTTTTTAAAAATTTTTTTAACTCCTGGTAACAGACAAGTATTTCTACAGTGCCCTTGGCTTTGCAGCACAGTACTTACCATTGTGTGCACACACTTAAGTCAATCCCTGTCAGAGCCTTGCAACAACGAATAGCCGTCTTTATCAGCACGGAGGGGTCCTTTTCTGGGTCAGGTCCATCCAGTGATGGGGACCAGTGTCCTCCAATAGCCATAGCTTCATCTTTGCCTTTCATACCCACTAAAAACTAGACAAAAAGAGTCTTCTGAATGTCCCCCTGCAAGGGGTAAAAATTCATTTTCCTCAAGTGCAAAGACTATTTCATAGAAAACACACTTGAAATCTGTGAGTAAACCGTCATATTATTTTGAAATCTGAAAATGAAAATCAGTCAAGAAAGAGTTCAGTTATTTTTTTTCCACAGATTATTTCAGCAATGGAATAGGTTTAAACATCATCACTCATTCTTGATTTCAAGATTTTCCATCACGTTTGTTTTTTGGTACAGGCTTGCTCCTTTGCAATTTACAACTTTGTGACGTAACAGACAAGAGGTTAATTTAAATGGTGTTTTAATTCTGATACATTTATGAATGCACCTGCTTGAAAGTGATAAAGCCACAAAAGGTGAGACCACAAGAGCATCATATCTGGAAATTATTCCAATTTGCTACAGAATAGAATTTAATTGGAAAACAAGTCTCTTGTCCTGATACACCTCAGCACTTGTAGGTTTAACAAAAGTTAAGTTTCATTTAACATAATGGTTGCTTAACTGGTGCTTCAGGTGTACTCTCTTCACAGCTGAGCCCTTAAAGAACAACCAAGTGCTTGTAAAAACGAAGTTAATTGTTTAACTAAGTTGAATAAACCAGTAAATATGAAACTCCTATAAACTGGAAAGAAAATTGACACTATAAATTAGGTCTCTTCTGAGCAAAAACGAAGCCATCATTCAGCTGTCTACAAGCTCTTCTCTTACTGTTAAACAGTTCACACCATTGTAAAGTTCTCTAACCAACCTTTATTGCCTAAAGTGTCTGGCATTGAAGCATATTTACCTTTACAAGTCTAGCAGGATGCTGAAATCCATCCCGAAGTTCTTGTGGATCTTCAGCCAGAGCACAGGACTTGTGATAGAGATCTTCCATGCTGGGACTGGCCATCAGCATCACCTGTGGTGGAGTCAGATCAGCCTTGCTAAACAATGACCACAACTTGCAAACACACACAGTAAAATCTAACAACCATGGTTGCTTTGCACCCTAAACAGGGCATGTGATGAACCAGTTACTGAACCATGTGATGCTCTCAGTTACTGACTATACTTTGAAGCTTAACCTTCTGGAAGACAGCTCTTGCTCTGCTGAAAAAAATTGACTGAAAAAACAGTATGTCAGATGCTTGAGCCAAGGCTTTAAAGGTTTTATACACAGAAGGCAAGTTCAGTCTTTCAGAAATATTGGGGTTAAAAGCAGTTGTTTATAAACCTATCTTTAACATGTAATACTTCTAGAACAGACTGATCTAGAAATCTCAAACTTATTTTCATGAAAGATATTTCAAACAGAACAGGTTTTAGGATAATGTTTTCATACTGTTTTTTTAATAGATGATCACAGCCCTGGATGCAGCTTTTTTTTCTCATTCAGATAATTTCAATCTACTTGAAACAAAACAACAAATATTGAGATGAAAAGGAAAAGAGAGAAGGAGAAGATATACCACTAAAGAGAAAAACACAAACTGCACAGAAAGTACACTTGAAGAAAAAAAAAAAGCTCCACTAACTATTCAGAATGAATTGCCAAAGAAATCGTTCAGAGGTCTTACAGGAGCTGGCTTTCTTTCCTATAATCAGATCACTGCAACTGGTTGCAGAGAATGGAACAGCCCTCAGTAAACCCAAGATTTAGGAAAAATAAGCTGAATTTCAGCCATGATTCCTCAAGCTCTACATAGTCTTTTTTTTTTCAGAAAAGTTTAAAATGCTGTGTTTTGCTCAAATGCAGGGTATTTTCACTACAGTTACACTCACTTTTGCACCCTATTGAGACAAAACCATTTTAAAGGACTAGTCACAAGAGTGGAAACCCATACATACCTTTGCACTGTAGAGATGATCAGCATCGGGTGGATCCAGGACAGCGGCATTCTTATCTATAGGATCCACTTCCCTGTGCATTACGTAGAAATTACAGTAATTTCCCAGCTGAAACGGTCTAGACATAGGAAAAGCATCCACCCATGTGAACTGAGCATCAAAGAAATCGCTTGGGATATACAGGTTCTGGTAACGCCTCCTCAGCTCCATCATATCACAGCTACGGCTGAAATTAACAGCATTGTTTGAAAGACACAGCAACAAAACAACTCTCAGCAAAGCACATAATTAAGGGGTATATTAACTGGAAACAGAACTATTCTGTACTTGATATGGTATATCTAAAATCTTAAGAGCACTATATTTAAGTGCCATGCATTCAATTTAAAAACAAGTAACTACTAAACACTTCCAATTATGGTGTCTGCATGTTAGAGAATATTTATTAAACAGGGTTATAAAGCTAAGATCATTCAAAAATATCACAGACCCTCAAACAAGTTTACCACAGAAGGTTCTCAGCCATTACATATTCAATCTTTCTTTAAAGTCAACCTCATCATTTAACACCCAGTCCACACATGTGTGCTGTGATTAAAGGGTGCCCATGATTAAAGCGTGATTGTGGGTAAACACTTGGCACTCTTAACATACCAGTCCAATGAGAACTTGGAGAACTGGACCGTGTAACGAGGGACGACACGCCGGGGTCTGCGAGGTGACCTCTCCCTCTCCCGCCGGGGCGATCTCTCCCTGGAGCGTTTCCTCTGGGGGGATCTCTCCCGGGACCTGCGTCGCTCTCGCTCCCTTTCACGACTTAAAAAACACAAACAAGATACCATGGTTTCTAGCACAACAGAAGCCAGACATGTCTAATTAAAACAAGAGAGGTTTCAGTACAGTCTCCTTACAAGAGGCACTGATTACAGAACTCCTTCATTTCAGGCAGAGAAGAACTCTCCACTAATATCTGAGGTAAAGCCACTTGTGTGGCTCACTCTGGAGCAGCCCAGCTCTGGGTAAGGACAGGTCTTTATGGACTGCTTTGTGCACAGTCTAGTCTACACACCTCCTGTCATCTTTCCGGTTTGGCATTGGGTCTCCTCCTCGGTCATTCCTCCCAGAAAATCTGGATGGGGGGTCGAGTCTTCGAGCTGGTTGAGGCTGTGAAACCAGACGAACTGGGGGCTGTAACAAACCACCTGCAACAGAAACGTACAGGATCGATACAGAACTATCTACACTTTGCAAACATTGCTGCTTAACACCTGTTTCACTTGTGTATGTTTTCTGAACTGAGTCCAGTGAATCTAATTATTAACACCCAACCCAAGAGAACCAAGAGTTTCCTCACTGATGCAAACTGAGTCTTTAATAAGTTACACAGGTTTAAAAGCATCTTCTCAAGATGGAAGCTATATAACTTAAGCACATAGAAGCTATCATAGTAAACAGCTAAGCCTTTTCTTGGAAAAGTAAATTAAGACAGATATAGTACCTACTCACTGAATTTAAGAAAATATAAATCTTATTTTTGAGGCCATTCATTGGTAAAAACAACTGGCATCCTGAAAAATCCCTAAATCCATATATTATACTGCCACATCCATCTGTCACCATGTACTTTTGCTGTCTTAAGACATTTAACCGACTTATTTAAAATGGAGCAAAGACTACTAAACACTAATGAACAACTAGGACTAATATGATTATAGAAGGCATTTTTCCAAAACAATTCTGCTTAGGTGATAGCTCTACCCTTGCTCTTACTGTGGGTAAGACAAGCCTTGTAACATTATGTTACTATCAATTCTGTTTCTGATTCCTCAGCCACTCTTAAGGTCTCTCCCCGCAACCACGTTTGTTTTAGATCTGCCACATCATGCAGTGTTTCTTCTCTCAAATGCAAACCTGGCTAACTGAAATAAACAAACAAAGAAATAATAGTTTTAACGATACAACTGCATGAAACCTGATTTTGCTGAACACTGCAGTATGAAGTCGAAAGGACTACACTTCTATTAATATTTTCTACTGTGAAAGAATAAAAATTACATTGAATTTGCTTTCAGATTACGAAATCTTAACATGAACAGGAGCCCATGGGGATTTCACTAATCAGGTGACTCCTTAGCTACTGCAGGTAATGTGCCTTGCACACAGCTGCGGGAAGACATAGTCTCAAAATTCTCAAGTCTTCTCCACACTATTTCAGCCTTCTAACTAACAAAAAAAACCCCAAACCATTGCACACGAAGCACGAGAGCGACCCCAAAACATGTGCACTGGGAGGAGCACCTTTCTGCTGTGGCTGCTGCAGCAGCGGCTGAGGCTGTGTCTGAAGCAGGGGTGTGATGGAAGCTGCTGATATCTGTGCCTGCAGCAGGGACTGTGGCTGTGGCTGTGCCTGGACACCGAATGTCTGCTGTGCAATGGGCTGGAGGACGGCTGGAGGCGTCTTCAGCAGCGGCTGGGCCTGGGTCTGGTTCTGACACAACAGAGAGGAGCCATGAGTGAGCCTGAACCACAGTCAGTCACTACAAGAGACACCGGGTAACCCCACGTACCTGATTTGGAAGAGTCTGTACCCTTTGTGCATTCCATTTGAATGGCATGTTAGGATTGTAAGTAGCTTCTACCAAAACTCTGTCACCCACCTGAGGTGTCTTTCCTTTAACAGCACTGCAAATATTACAGAAAACATATTGTGAGTGCCTTACTTAGCTAGTTTTACATTTGTAGGTTACATTTAAAGTTGGGAGAAAGTAGACATAATTTATTAAAAAAAGCTTATAGGAAGAGCATCTACTCCCAAATTCAGCAGAAATAGTTATGTTTTGGTTCAGGGTATTCACAGGAACTTAATAATTTCCTCTTTGACCCAAAAACAGAAGTTCCAGTACTGAGTTAAGATAGGCAGGTAGCAAGTTTTACGCTTTTAATCACCCACAAATTCTACAATTTCCTGCTATAAGGAGCTAATACTCTGAGTCTCCCAGCTATGGTGTTTGTATTAAGAAAATTCAAAACCTGATGTGAAGTAACTCAGATCTAGGATCTTTTCACCTCTCTGCCCATCTGACTTTCATTGTTGAAAGAAAACAACACACTCACTGAAGACATGTCAGGGGAGTCACAGAATGAGAGTGCATCCCAAACCCCTGGCTTACTGCGGGTGTCACAGACCACACCTGCCAGCAGGTACATACAGCTTACCTAAGCTGGAAAAAGACATCTTCATCCACAAAGCCAAATGTATCATGCAGTTTAGTGACCACCCCCGTGAAGACACGCTGCTTCTGTGGCTGTGTTTGCTGCTGGCTGGAGCGGGGGGCGGGGTAGGACACGGTGATCTGTGCCGCGGGCTGGGGCGTGGACAGGCTCAGGCTGGTGGGGAGCGCGACCGCTGGCTGCGGGCAGAGAGCAAGGCACACACCCAGTAAGAGCTGCAGAGCAGGGAACAGGGCCTGCAGCCACCACAGCCCTTCAAATGACTCCACAGGAATTAGTCCCAGTAGAGACTTTCAGAAGGTGGAGGTTTTGGGCTTTTTTTGTTGGGTTGCTGTTTTTCAAGATAACATGTTTCCTACATTGAATGAAAGCTGGCTTTGTTTATCCTTCTGTCCCCAAAATATGCACATTGTCCAGAAAAAAAGACATACAGACTGCATTACAGGCAACCCATACAGAGGGCCTGAAGAGAAATTCCTGACTTTCCTAGGAATAGACACTTAAGAGATCATCCTGCATTTACGTCCCAACCCGAGTGTTAGGAGTCAGTAAAGGCTGAGGCCTAAACAAACCCTTCTCTAACTCACCAGTTCATGTGCTTGCCTTCTTACAAAAGCAGAACACAGTAAGATAATGAAATCAAGTCAACTATTTTTACCTCTTTTTTATACTCTGTTTAAAAGTTCAGCTGAAATGGAAATAGACTAACTTAATGTCTTAAACGACTGCATGTTTTAAACCTGTCATGCTCAGCATGGTTCTTTTTAAATCTCTCTCTACACATACTGTTAACAGAGAAAGTTAAATTTCTTCACAAAGAAGAGAAAGATTTCCCCCATTACTTATGGCAAAACAACTGGACACTTGAAGTTCAAACAAAAAAAATAAATATAATCAACACACATATTCCCTTCAAGATTAAGGAAAAGTGGTTGCTATTGATTTTTGAAACCAAGGCTATGCATATTTTAACATCTGGATAAAATTAAGCCTGTACCAATAAAATGTCCATTCATATTAGTTCACTTCACAGATTCAAGTACCCAAGATGTAACAAATTTGCACTCTTGCATTATCTTTAGTTTGGGGATGAAGACCAAACAATAAAACCAAACTAACCTGAGTTAAAAGGGTCTGCTGAGGTTGCTGCAACTTAAAATAAATAAAGTTATAAATTAATTTTAATTGTTTAAGGAAATTGTACAATTTTACCTCCTTTTTACAAGTACGAGTTTTTGCTTATCTGAGTCAGTTAATATTCCTTTGGGGTTTGGTCATTTCAGCACTTTGATATGTACAAAACTGTGCTTGTGAAGTTAATGTTAAGATTGTATAATGCAGGTTTATTCAGTAAGCAGAAATGCTAACTTTTTTTGGAACTGAACATTAATAGCAATACCAAAAAACTTTTGGCAGCTGAAGAAGCTCAGGCCTGTAATTTCCATGTCCTTTTATTCTTTTTCAAAATCCTGTTTAGTTTGAAGATCATAGAAAACCCCAAAACGTAAAAGGGAACTTTTTTTGGACAGCATCTTTCCAGCAGTTAAAATACACGGCCCTGTTTAGAGCAAAGTGTAGCAGGAATCATGTACACATGGAACAGGATGTATTTTTAAAATTCCTTTTTGCATGAAGGGAGGTCGGTTTCCATTTTGGATGTTTTTCCAAGTTTATGAACTTCAAGTTCTCTTTCACTACAAAAAATAACTTAAGTTTCTTTAACAACTTCCCATATGAGGATGATTTTGGAGACAAATCCTACAAGACACACAACCGACATTATTTTTAAAGTTATTTGTGATGTACACAGTAAGAATCAGACAAACCTGTTGCTGTACACTATAGAGAGTCTGCTGAGGCTGTGAATATTGCTGAAATAGATAAAAGCAAAATATCTCATAAACAGGAATATTATCACCCCAAAACACAAGTTATCTGCTTAGCAAGCTTAGATAGAAACTATTGACAGCTAACCATTCTAATACAAAACATAATAATATCAACACCTATTATTTTCATAACAAATATTCTGATACTTTAGAGTGGGTTCTGATGTCCTCTTTCTAGCTAGCCAGCAATTTTTGTTAAGCCTGACACTTAGTATCTATGGCACAGTATACAATCATGCAAAACGCTACTGAGAAAATATTTATACCTACACCTATATCTATATGGTGATGGAAAATACTTGAGATTCTCAGTTTAGGTGCAGCAAAACTTCTCCTAAAAGGCTTTCCACAGCTAAACTCAGCACCTCCACAGCCAAAATTCCCCCTTCACAGACTAACACAACTATTGAGAGCTCTAAACCTAACACCCCACGGCTGTACACCGCAATGTTCACCATCCCCCATTCTCCTTTCCTCTGGATACTTCAGCTTTACAAAGCCACTGTTTTACACTGTCAGAGTTAGAGTGTTTGCTGCCGAGTCTCTGTTTACCTGCTGCAGGGCAGCTGCTGCAGCTGCAGCCTGTTGCTGTAGAGCAGCTGTTTGTGTGAGCTGGTAGTTGGTGGGTGTCTGTGTGGTCAGACCTGCTGCTGCCAGGGCCGTCTGCTGGGTGTAGATGGTCGGGGAGGCTCCCAGCAGCGAGGGCTGCTGCACTCCAAGGGCAGCTGAAAGGGAACACACACACTGAACACTCTGAGCAGCACAGGTTTCTAAGTCATACAACACACAGGATGTGATGCTGCACTCTGAGTCAAGCTTGTGAAGTAGACAAACCAAAACTGAACATGAAGGATCACATCTCATCAGCTTCTCTTCTGAAGTCATTTACCAACAGTAAACCACAGCAAAAGCACAGAGACCTTTCAATTTCCTTCTCTAGAGCTGCTCATGATTTTATAGCTCTAGGAGTTGTCATCCTTTCCCCCCCTCCCCATATTCTTCTCTGAATGTATTTTAGGTTCTGGATGAGCCAAATGAAGGTGCTGCTCTGTTCTGTAAATTAATTCATTTCATTCTATCTGAGGGCAAGAGAAATCTTTGGTATAACAGCAGCTGTGAAACAGAGGCACAAGGCTTTGCTTCACTCACTGCTGGCTTTGTCCCTTGGGATTTGTCAAGTGGGGGCTGGTGAAGAAGGAACAGCCTTTGTAACAACAGGGAGTTTAATCAGTCCCCAGGCATAAAGGGACCACGTCAAGCTCCCTCCAGCTCTTACTAGGACAGGCTTGTGCTGCCCAGACTCAAACTGCCTGGAAGGAAAGATTAGTTTATTTTGTTGTCATAGTAGCTTTCAATTCACCACAGAACATAAACAAATCATGAGGAGCAGCTATCCATGGGCTGTACTTCTGATCAAGGTACGCTTAAGATTTACAGAGGGAATGTTTAGGGGAAAAAGAGCCCTGCAAAATGCAAATCTGAGTGAAAAACTGCAAACGTATCTGAAAACCTGCTCCCTCTTTGGCAGGAGTTTTAAAAAAAGTTATTGGCAGCTGCATGATCAAGTATCACTTCACCAAGCTATCAGATTAGTCCACATGTTTAAATAAAACCAAAGAGAAGCTCAGCAGAGAAACACACTGCCAGCAAAAACACGTCAGCCAGACATCTTTAAACTGAGGAACATTCAAGAGGAACAGAGTTTCTTTCTCTTCCAAAGCCATTTAAGAGGCACAATGAAGAACAGATTTACAGTACTCCTGCAGAGTTGGTGCTCCACACAATTCTCCCTGATGCCAAATGAAGCTTTGACTCCTGACCGAGGGATGCAGTAAGACAGTGCTTGTAGTTGTGACCCAGCACAACATACACACAACTCAACAGCTCCTGAACAGTGCGATCCTCCCGATCACTCTGCTCCTTCCAGCAGAGAAAAGTTCCATCTTCAGAAAACAAGTGGATGGCACTGATCCTCTTACAGTTTTGGAATGAAACACAGAAGAAATATATAAGCAACAGTAAAAATAATCACTATGATCAGTATTGAATATTGTCACATAAATATTCCAGGAAGTAACAGTATTTTAAAAGTAAAGTCAAGCATTCTGCAACGTACAGCATTTCAGGAATTTTTTCCCCCTAGAAAATTCCAACATTTCCATTTCTTTAGAAGCCAGCAAACAAAATCTGAGGCTTCTCTTAGGACTGACTCTCTGTTCTCTTGATCCTCTTGCCTCCTGCTTGATCAGCAGCCTCATTTGAATGTGCATTTTTGACCATCCAGAAGCACACCCTCATCTGGAACCTCACCAGTGCCTCACATAACACACCTTAAACAAACATTTAAATATAATTAAAAAGCTCTGCTGCTGCATCCTCAGACAACTTTCACTTTTCTTGGCTGCATTACTCTGCTGGCTCACTCAAGGCAAATAACCAGTGCATTCACCTTTCTCTTCTCTCAGCCACATGCTGAGCACAAATGCCCGTCAGTGCAGGATCTCGCTCCACGCTGCACCTCTGAATCCGTGTGGCTGTGCCAGCTATTGCCACTCAGCCTGATGTTCTGTTCTAATGTTGTTCCAGCACAGGGGATGAAGTGGGGAAGCATTATCAAATCAAGTTTCACGTGTTTTCTCCTACCTTTTGTACCAAGGGTACCCACAAGAACACTCACTCCCAAAACCGGTTCCTGAGGTTATTCAGCTTTTCAGTTTCACTATGGCAATTTCCCTTTCATAACCCATAATAATCTCAAGCAATTCCCAGCCACCCCAAGATTCTTATCCCATTTTGTTAAGGAAAAACAAGAAAAAAAACTTCTTTTGCCATCCCTACTGTCACTTTTTGAGCATTTCATAGTAACTGGATATCTCATCTACAACACTGCAGGTCAACTTACTAAGGAAGAGAAAAGGCAACAGACTGCCCAGATCCCTCAAAGGGTAACACCTGCAGTAACAAGTTTTTCAAAGTTGTATCTTGTTCCTACTGATTTGCCCCAGAGTATTCCAGGAGCTTAATGTGACCACCTTTCATCTGTGTACTCATCTTAGTCAAACAAGTCCCAATTAATTAGGTAACCGAGCCTGCACTGCTATTTTAAAAAAAAAAAAAAAAAGAAAAAAAGAGGAAAAAATCACACAGAAAAATGAGACAGGGAATGAATCACAGAGCGTGGAGTTTACATCTGACTGCCATATTATTATTACTTGGAAAACCACATGCAGTGACAAACAACAGCTTCTGAGGATTTGTAAAGACCTCAGTAAACACAGTGATGGACATGCCCTCCTTCAAATGCAACCCAAACAACTCCCAAATACTGCATGGCACCGCCACCTGAAAGGGCTTGGGCAGAAACTGGAGTCCCAGACAGCATCTTTTTAAAAGGTAACAGACATTTTTGTTGTAACAAACACAAAGTATTTATTTAGTAGTCCCTCTTTCTACTTCTAAAATCCAGAGATCTTTTAAAATTAGGGAAACATCTTCCAAGTACAGAGCTACAGGTGTCCTTGGTAAGTAACACAGATTTATTAGGATTGCAGTAAAGGAGAACCCTGTGCAGAGCTCTAGACACTTCTCACAGTTGGCAGAAATTGTGAGATGAGGTCCTTGGGTTTCCAAGTTTCTTCAAGCTTAACACACTTGTAATACAAACACCACGGGACCTACTCCAAAAACACTCCTTCCAACAGCTACACTGGAAACTGGGCTCAGTGTATTTGTCACAGGACATCTGCTCACAGCAAGTCAGCAAACTGCAGCAGTTACTGCTCCTTGGTGGCTCAAGATCCACCACAGGCTCGTCCTGTTCTTGCACTTTGCCACCAGCAGTAACAGGATATCGAGCTACAGGCTCTTCAGCTTCCATCAGCTGCCCTGTTCTTCAGCCTGATACAGCAACGACAACACCCCCATTAGCCAGAACATGGCACAGCTGTGACTCCCCCTGCTCTACAGTTCTATAAAAACAGGCTTTCCATCATAACCCTGAAAACAACACACAGCAAGCACAGAGGCCCAAAACAAAGAGCTGAGAGAAAAGGCATTTCAGGAGTCTGCACATCATTATGCAAGTTAAAGAGTAATTTTCTGTAGTAGGCATGGTTTAATTTATGCTTTTACAACACTTAACCAGCGTGGCAGGGGCTTTATTCTGGTTTTAGTCATGTGATGCACAAAGCCATGGGAGGAGGAGCAGAGAAATTGGCTGTGTTACACACAGGAGTCTCCCTTCACACAAGGATCTCAGCTGGCACCTGGAATTGCCCATCTCCCTGCTAATACCACAGCCACAGGAAGTAATTAGTAATCTCTCTCAAGGGATCCCAGAACCCTTCATTACACAGCACATCACTCTACAACTACCTTAAAATGATACACCTTAATAATTAAGAGCTTTAATTCATTTAGTTACTTGTTTACCAGGGATGACCAAGACAGCATCCATATCAGCATTACAAAAAGACCCCCAAAACAAAAAAAAACCTCTCCCAAACCAAAACAACAAAAAACCCAAACCCCCAACCCTGAAACTACCTTTTTGCCATTATCAAACTGGGTTCATAACACCATCATTCACCACTTTTGACAGCTTAGGAAAAAGCTATATATTATGTTGCTTGTGCTATAAAAATAAAGATCCCTTTCCCTCAAAGCTTTGGAGAAGGAACGTTGGATTAAAACAGCTGTTACAATATGTCACACCTCTGGACAAACTTCTGAAAAGATATGAAAATTTGGTAAACGTATTTTTTAAAAATGTGTTTACAAACACTGGGATTCACAAGGGTGAGCCAACATGCACAACTTCTTGGACACAGACACAGGTGAGCAGCACTACTCTGGATTATAAATCAGAATCAGAACTGCCAATAAAAAAGCAGGGGAACAAGAAGGTACTAAAACAGGAGCTGGGCAGAAGAATCCCAAGGACTGGATCCGGCAGTGCAGACAGGGAAGAAAGAGGATGTAGGCGTAGTGATCATGTAGTGCAGAAATAGGAGAGGATTGCAGCAAAGGACACAGGAACTAAAGGCCTTCAAGTGATACCGAGAGAAGGCACTACAGCCTGAAGGGGACACTGGGAACACGAAGGAATGTGGGACTAGCACAGAAAGAAGGCAGAAGTGCAACCAAATGTCTTTAATGGCTCTCGTGTTTGAGGCAGGTGCTGCTGGATCAGATGAACAGCTAAAAACCCCTGGGGATACTGCCCTCACTGAGCAGGTGAAAAATCTCACAGCAACTGATGGCTACCAGGCCTGTCCCACCTCATCTGATCTAAAGAGGTTCCAAAGTCAGCTGGCCATGGGCAGTCACAGGCATAAGAAACTGGATAAGAACTTGAAGAACACTCCATCCACCTCTCTTCCAGAGCACTCTCCTGGTCCCACCTCAGGGACACTGCCAGCTCCTCCCCTTGGCAGATGTTGTGCAGTTTTCCCTCTGGAATAGGACATGAGTCAAGCCCTAAACCCTCCACCCCTATTTCTGATGCATTAGCTCTCACATCAGCCAACAAGAACGGTCCAGCCCAGGTGCTCCCATCCTCTGATGTCTCCAATGTATCATCCAGCCAAACTGGAGAGCCAAAAGCAAAGTTTGTCTCTCTCCCACATTCCCAATGCCAACCCTTTGCAGCTGCTAAGGAATTTCTTACAGAAGGAGAGAGTGCCACTTGGACACAGGAACTGTGAGCTATTCAGAGAACACTGAAAAACTGCCTGTGGGCAGCTGGTCAGGTACAGCAACAGTTTAGAGAGGGAATGGGGCAGAATGGGCATGGAGGAACTGGAAAAGACACCCTGGGACAGAGAGAGGAGTGTGAAGGCATGGAGGGCAGTCATTCTCTGAGGATACAGTGTGATTGGATCAGTGACCCATGAAAAAAACAAGAGACAGAGGATTCGCTCTGGGAAAGAAAACTGAGCCGGGGGAAAAATGTGTTCATCCCGCCACAGACACGCACCTCCAAGGAATGACAAGCATTCCCACCCTTTGCCAGGCTCCCAGACACAAAGCCATGGACAAAGGAGGTGTGACATGGAACTTCGTATGAAATCAGAGCAACTTCAGGAACCACACAACTCCTCAGCAAGGCACCAAGGTCACTGCCTCCCACCCCTCCTCACATCACAACATTTAATTAATAAACAATTTCCATTCAAGCACAGCAAAAGCCACTCCAAAACTGGAAATGGAGGCACCAAAATTCATCATGCAGCAAGCTTTGCATTCTTGACTCAAAACCTTTTGTGCTCTAAATCTACATTGAAAACTAAAATGGAGCCACCAGGCTTTTAAATACAGTGGCCTGCAATTAAATAGGCTGCTTAGGTAAATTAAAGGAAACCCTCTATCATTTTTTTGTTAGAGGGATCCTTAAGTTCTAATTTAGTGTTAAAAAAACCACACAAACCCTCCTCACATAAGTAACACATTTCAGAGAACTTTCCACTCTGTGAAGTATGTGAAACATATTAATAAAGGCAAAATAATCTGAAAACATTTATTTAGGCTGCCTTGGAAATGAAACTCAGGCAGCACTTAAGAGATCTCTAATGCCTTATTAGTGCTGTTATTATTTAACCCAGAGCCATGTAATTTGATGAGAGGTAATTTAATTTACACATCTTTAGATATGAGTAACTCAGTACATTGTTTACTGACTGAGACAATCGACACAAATTCACCTGAGATTTTACTTAATCAGCCTTTAAAAACCCCAAACAACACCAACAGGCAGTATGAGACAAGACCCTTGAAGTCTCTCCTGCGGGAAAAGCTCCCAACTTTATCCGTTCAACAGACTCCAGTTAAGTTTGTCAGCACGGTGCCCTCAGAAGGGCCCACGGGATCTCCAAAGCTCCAGGCAGGGTCCAAGCACTGAGGTGTGTGAACTGACCTGGCTGAGACACGGCCGTGGCCGTGAACTGAGTGGCCCACGGGGGGTTCTTCTGTCCTCCGAACTGAGCCATGGTGGAAGGCAGGGGCTGCGGGTCTCTATCTTCTGTAACTGCAATCTAGTGACACAAAGCACAGCTCAGCCTCTGAAACACACACCGTCAGCCTGTTTTAACTCTGGGCCATAAAATCCCCAAACCACCCACAAGAAGTGCGGAAAAGTTGATCTCACGCCCCCAAACCTGGCGGGCAGCACGTGACACGTGTGCGAAACACCCGAGGTTGTAACACAACCTGTTTTATTTTCTTAAGGCACGGTCTCCATCCCCCTCTCAACAATGGGACCAACTCCACTTAAACAGGAAAATGTATTCCCGTGTCCAGGGATGCCAAGGGAACGGGGCTCTGCACACTTTCTGTACCCCGGCTCCCAGGGCCGCGGCTCCGCACGGGGGCNGCGCGCGCCCGGCCCTGCCGCGTGCGGGGCCCGCGCGGGCGGGGAGGGGCTCTGCCGCCATCTTGGGGAGGGGGAGCGGGCGGGGCCGCGGCGCCGCCATCTTGCGGAGGGGCCCCCGGCACGGACCGGGACCGGGACCGGGATACCCCCCCCTGCCCCACGGGGAACGACCCCCGGAGCAGCCCGCAGGGGAGCCCCCGGCCCCTTGAGGGCCGGCTGCACAATCGCGCGGTTGTGAGGGGGACACCGGAGCATCAGGTGTGAAGGGAGGGCAGACCCGCCAGGGAGGCGCATCAGAGCTCTTAAGACGCTTTGGAATTGACATTGCAGCCAGGACTCACTGCAGTGAGAAGTTCAGTACTTCATGGACAGGAGTAATTTCTCACCCCTCTCATGGTGATACGAGCTTTCCATCCCAGAAACAGTTCTTTACACGAGTGAGTTTTGAAGTGAAACATAACATGCAATAATTACATTTGAGACTAAGTCAGCAAGACGCATTTTGCAAATAAAAACGGGGTTTTGAAGTGTCATATTGTCAGTAAAAACAAGTTGGTGATGGAATAAAATCTTGAAAGGCAACAATGTCATAGAAGGGCAACCAGAGAAAGAAGCAGAAGACCATCAGGTGTCGGTAAATTCAGCCAGCATTTGGTGCTCAATACAGATCTGCCTTTGCCCTTTTTTTTTGCAAATCAGATGAGAGTTTTGATGTTTGACACTCATAGTGCTTAATTTTTAAGTCTAAACCTTATTCCTGTTATAACTTCATCCAGCTCAGTCAATTGAGTAAAGCAGAATCCTCACCTTTAACCTGGAGATAAGATTACAGCCTAAAAAAGTTACAGAATTCCCACGCTATATGTGACAAGGACAGTTGCAAAATTGTATTAAAGGAGAAAATAATTGTCAGTGAATGTCAGAATATCGTGTAAGCAGCTTTATTCTGCAGCCTGTTGGGCCTTTCAGCAGAGGATGGGTCATTGCTGGCGATGCTCTCGCAGGAGGCTCAGGTCTGATCTCCGGCCCCTCGGGTGCTGCAGGGCTCATTCCCCTTCTCCCTCCTGCCCTCGCCGCCGCTTGTGCGGCACCAGTGACCCCTGCCGAGCCCCCTGTGTCTGTTGTGAAGAACAATTCTAATGGAAATGGCAGTGAAAAAATGTGAGCGCTTCTGTTCTTGTTTCTTAAAATAACTCTCGGCAGCCTGACTGTCTTTTCAGTGCGTTGGACGATGTAATCCGGAGTTGATGAGGGGACAGAAGTCTGAAAGAGATGAGATTTCTACAGGTTAACTTAAAATAACGGGGCAAATTGAGACAAAGATACAAATTTAAAGGCAAAAACCATAAAGATATTGTTTCTTCCAGACTTAAGAATAAACTGGGGATACCGTGGAGTGAAATGATAATTTTTGGAGCTTCTAATAAAAGAACATCATACATACTTTTGCATAATAAATACATTCAACAAAGATGAATGGAAAAATACTAAGAGGAGAACTTCGTACCAGGAAATGTTACAGTTCAAGCAGTGAATACTTTGGATCTCTGGCCTTTGCTCAGAAAGCCCCTGAGTGCCCCTGTGACACCTTCCACAGTGCTGCACCCCCCAAAACAGATCCAGCTGTTTTGTAGTGTGTATTTAGGGGAAGTGACTGGAGGAGAAGTTACAGTCTTCTAAGGAACAAGCTTTTGACAATCTGTACCGCTGATAAGACATAGAAATGAGTGTTTCATACTTGACATGCAGCTGCTGGACTAAAATGAACTAAGTCCAGTAACTGGACATACTGTATCTTCCCAGCTAAATGCCAATTACAGGGAGATGGTTATTTCACTCAATGATAAAACGAATTTGATTCTCTTCAGAGGACTAGAAGAGACTCAAACACATTTTTACCTCTCTAAATATCCAGGGGTGGTAGTGATGCTTCAGTTGCTGGCTTTTTCGATGCTAAAGCTGTAGTACAGGTGCACCATATAAGCATCTAAGCAAATTGCCATAGGTTTTGGGTTTTTTTTTTACACAAAAATGTTTATTCAAGACTACAAAAATGTAGTCTTTATGACTGTAGACATATGTACTTTACATTTTCCCAAACATGTGACACAGTTGGTACTGAAGTTTAATGATAAATGTAATAAACTGGAGCTTATTCCATACTGGTGTACAGAGTATAGGACAAAACTCTTTCTGAACTGGCCAGACCCCTCAAAAGTACAGGCAGGACGTCATAGTGTTAAATCAACCTGCTCAGGCTTTACCTTTGGCTTGCCATTGACATTTATTTGTTTGTTTGCTTTTAAGAGTAAGGAGGGCAAAGCTTTTATGGTCCGTTATATTGGGATAAAATTAAATGCATTGAGAACAGACTTCTGACAAGGTTTACTTGAGTACAAATGCTCTGCCATAAATAAAACAATCCTCAATTATTTGGAAGACAGTAGACACCAGAAGCACAGAGAAAATTTTTCATCTTCATATAAGAGAGGAATTTTTTTCAGTGAGAGCAATCAATGACTGGAAGAACCTCCCCAGCGATGTGGAGTCCCCATCACTGGAGATTCTCCAGACGCAGTGGACAGGGAGCTGGATATTCCCATCTAGACTCCCTTTTCCACAAAATATGGGAGCAGGAGATCTTTTGAGGTCCCCACCAGCCTGAGGTGTTGTGTGATCTATGCACGTCACATACAGTTTATTTCAGCAGTAAAGGTTGCTGTCTAAGGGTGGTGATCCAGAAAAATCCTGTGTTCAGAGAGCTCAGGGAAGGGAATCTTAGCCTTTCATGAAAGTTGTTAGCATTTACTGATGTTGCAAAAGGAGTTGAAGATCCTAGTCTGAAAATTTCAAAGTCAGATTTCTAGAATTTTAATGTAAGGACTGTGACCAAATGGTGTGTTTGTAGATTTTAATCAAAACCTTTACCATCCTGAGTTAAAAAATTGCAGTCCTACAGTGCAGAGAAAGGGCAGTGAAGTCTGTACATCCCCCAAACAGTGAGTTTCTGTCACACCTCTAGTCTGTGGTAGACATTTGTGAGATTGGATGCCCTTGGAACAATTTAATTAAATTCAAGCTAAAACGACCTGCATTTGACAAGAGGTTGGTCCATCCTAAATTCCAGTTTGCCCCAGTGTCCCAGAGGGCTGAGTCCTGGATATTTCCCCCCACTGCAGTGCTGCCTGTGTTGGTGTTACTGGCAGGGCTTTGTCCCAGTGAAGTTACCAGGGAATGGTCCTGGCACAGCTCATTCACCACCTGGCTCCTTCAGGCCACTCACCTCTAGCACAGGAGAAGGGGGTTCTGCATTTTGCTGTAGTTTCTACAGACTGAATGCACCATTTTATTGCACTCTGATCTCTGATCATTGCAGCCTTTGTTTACACTGAATTTGGTACTGTAAAATTCCGTTTGTAGAAATGGAATGGTGGCTTTCCCAGGCATAGAAAAAAAACTTACTAAGGTCGTAGGTGTTTGGGGCTGTTTCATATAAGCAAGTTTTCCTAAACCAAGTGTAAAATAAATTTTTCTTCCAAATTTTCCCATTTGACACTTCAAAAGTAAAAAAAACATTCTTATGCTTGAGAAGGTGTATTGTTAAAAAACCCTTTTGAAAATTGCTTTGTGTGTTCAGTTAATCTGAAAATTCGGGGAAACACCTTTCTTGCAAAAGGGAGAAATTTTTTTGAAACTATCTTTTAAGAGTATGGTAGTTTCTTAACTAAAGTCAGACAGATTTGGTTTCAAATATATGACTTTTGGTTTTACTTAATCATTTAACATTTGACTTTAATTAGATGTAGTTACCTGAGTCTTACAGTTCTTCAAGGAGTACAGGATACCTCTTTATCTTTCCCTAACCGAGCATAAATTTTTCTTTCAAATTGTCCCGTTTGAAGAAAGTATTACTGTGAATGTTAGTTCAACGTGGAGGTTTCCTGTGTAGGGTTAGGGAGAGCTGTTTGTCTGATCCCTCATGATTCATGGAAGAAAAAAAGAGCTGTAATTGACATTGCCCAGGGACTACAAGAACAGTGGCCTGTATGAAGGCGTAAGTTTTAAGGATTTCTTTTGTCTTACCTGATGTGCTTTGTATTCAAGTGCTTTAGGAAAGTCCTCAGTCCTTCAGGAAGGCCCTGTTTTTCTTGGTGTTTTGGGTTTGATACAGGAAAGGATTTCTCAGCTATCCCCTTATAATCCTGGGATACCCAAGCTATATAAAAGCCAGAAAAAAGGCATATCTGTAGACAAGCAATAAAGAGAAATTAGAAAAAAGTCCTGACCACCTTTTAAATCTTAGTTCTATCACTTGAGGAGAGGGACAGCAGAGAACCTCTTTCCCTTCCACTACTCCCATAGCAGAGCACAGGCCTCTGACCTCCAGGAGACAGACAGACACCATTCCCAGTGCAGAGATTCACAGGTTTAACTTGCTCTGGGCTGTGCAGGCTGGGATTTACAGGAAGAGCAGGGAACATCCTGAGGACTTCTGTGTGCAGTAAGAACCTCACGTAAGGCCTCCTTCAGTGGGAGACAGCAAGGGAGAATGGCTAAAGCACTGATTTCTACTGTATTTTCTCAGGTGCAATGGAAATGATACATAAAGGGAATACTACCTGCACTCCTCGGGGGGCTCCAGAGCCTCTGGTACTTGGCAGGCTCACTGGTGAGCACTCCACACCACAGCACTCTTGGGTTTTGTTCCTTGTTTTTCTGAGTACAGCCTAAAGAGGGCTGTTATGCAGTAACACACCTGAACTACTGACTTCTTACCCTCCTAGAACAAGATCATCTGTGACGGCCCCACAAATCAAATGCCAGCCTTGAAATCTCCAGCAGCTGCAAGTCAGGTGTATCCTGACATGGCTTCTGGATGTTGTGGGAGTGAGAGTCGAGCATAGAAGAGTTTGCTTGATGAAGCACTTCATTTCCCTGATGGGATTCCTCAGGTGAGGGGACTCAAAGTTACCATGCAAAAACAGAGTCTGTGTGTAAAACAAAGTGCTCACAACAAAATGAACTGCTGACTTGTTATGCCACAGGAAACAAAGGTTTTATTGTTCTGGGTTGCAAAACAAGGCTGTTCTGATGCCTCCAGCAGCAGTTCAGGACTCCTACAGGATCAAACCGCAGGGAGTGTGTTACCCAGTCATGTTACAAATGGACATGTGCACATGGTGTAGCAGGATTGTAAGCCTGGTGTAAAAAGACATTTTCAAGAGTTCAACTGCTAAGATTTTTGTATAAGTGGTATTTATCACAAAAGCAAAAGAGTATCTGAAGTAAACAGACTGGACATGGAATTAGAGGCCTATCTTGGGAATTGAATTGCCACATTTTAAATACTTTCCCCATGTGTTTTAGATTAAAAATACAGATGGGTATTGCTGGTATTTTATTTTAGACTATCTAGGCTGTTTCTTGAACCAAAACACTAATTGAAGCATTACTTTACTTGTGTTCACATGATTATGTAAATATGATGCTTGTTCTGATGTACAGAATGCACAGAGTCCAATATTTTGATGAATAACCTTTTGAAGATGTAAACTAATACTGTATGTTAAATGAGCACTATTTAACGGCAACCAACCCCTGCCATTCTGTCATCTTTATCAGGTATTGGAGTACTGCAAAAACTGCAACTATAGCACCAGCAAAAGAGCTTATTTTGCAACTTAATCGTTAACCATTACTACCACTTTAATAGGCATTGTAATCTGAGGCTGTAGCATCTTAAGAATTTAAAAGCAACCAGCTATATTACATTAATGTTGTATTACCTGTATAATTTATATAAAGAAACATCAAAGTCACCTCCAGGTTTTAAACTCCACAAGAGAAACCTCATGTTTGGCAACAGGATTGCCAGGGCAGGTACACGTTTGGTTTAGATTAATTTCCACAAGCAATATGCAGTTGGCTGGCAGTACCTGAAAAGGAGCTGGAAACCATTTCTCATCAATGTCTCTTCCTCAATAATGTTCTTGGGTCTGTTCCAAGTCTGCCATTCAAACTCCACTTGCTCTCCTAAGACACCTGTGCTATAAGTGACTGACTCTAATACTGACCCCTGCTGAGGGACTTAAGGCACAGATCAGAGAAGGCCTGGGGCAGTCAGGAGATGTTGCTGTAAAACCCCAGAAATGATTATCCTCTGAAAGAGCAGCAGGTTTGTGACATCCAGCTGCCAGGAACCAGATCCCTCATATCACATACACAATGTAGTTTCTTTCCGGGGCATTAATGAAGCCTGAGGAGAGCAGCATTTTTCTGCCCTCTAGGAGATTCTAGTTCTCTGAAAGATTATTGTAACAGCAGCTTTTGCTGCTGCACTTACTGGAGAAGGTAAAGAAGCAAATGTGTGTTTCTCCTCTTCTTCAGACCTGTATCTAGCAATTCTCTTCAGTATTGTTCTGCACTACGATGTCCCACAGTAAAGCTGGCGAGTGCTGAAGTCTGTTTTGAGGAAGAAGCCCAGCCCATACCCTCTGACTTAGAGCAAATACAACCTGGACTGTTTCTACCAGCTGGGAATTAAATGCCATGGTGAATGATTCCCATAAGCTTGGTCTGCTGGACAGGGAGCAAAGAGAGACACTGTGCAGATGTGCTCACAAACTGGTTTGTCCTTCTTAGTCAAAAGATAAAGTTCAGACTTCTGTAGTTGCTTCTCTAGTCTGGGCTCTGCTGGGACAGGTCAGTACAGCCTGAAGCAGAGGCAGACTGAGAACAGGGACTGGATTTAGTCTTGGCCCTTTCCTGTGCAGAAACCCAACTGACTTCTTGGGTGAACCCACCTTAGTCCTGCAGGGCTGAGGTTATTAAATACATTTCTACAGGTGACAATGGTTATTAGTGCTAAGAGCAGGAAAGAAAAATTAGGCTACTAAGTGCAAAATAGAAGTATAAAATTTATTTAAAACCACCCACAAAGTTCTGTGTAATCAGGAATGATACAATTTGTAATAGTCTTTTTAAAAACTCATGACAAGATTTAAAATATATTTTCAATTACAGTATTCATTTAGCCTTATTCAGTTAGGACAATTAAAAAAAAAGAAAGTTTACGTTCTAAACAGATGAGACACACAAGAAAAATAGAACAGACAATTTCCACAACGACAATTTTTACATGTATGTTTCAATACTAGTATCAACATTTCAATGCATCTTGCTACATAAACATGAAATCATGTACAACAACTGCTTGCACCAAAAAACATAGCTTAATTAGATCTTTCAAGTAACATGCAGTCACAACTCACAAGTCTTCAAGTACTGCTGGTAAGGGTTCCCTTGTCTGCAAAGATTTTAAGGTTCAGTTTCTCAGCCAGCATAACTTTGCACAGCTCCACCAGCCTCCAGGGAGCTGTACTCGGTTACATTAGGAAAGAATCAGGCCCTCAATGTTTTTTGAGAACACAAGTAATTTTTATACTTTCTCCTGTAAATACTGTGACATAATGAAGTGCTTTTTCTTTCTGATTTTTTTCTCCCTGTACATCACCTTTTGTTTAAAAAATACGTTCCAGATTTCAGTACAGTAGGTTGGTAACTGGAAATAAAACTTCAAAGTTGAAAAATAAGTATCAGATGCATCCCAAAGAAAGAAAGAAAAATAGAGAAAAGAAGGAAACAAAGACATTTTTAGTTTTGCTCTGGCACACTGTTAATCTTTTAACTTTGCAAAGCAGGAAAGAATTCATTACCCATAGGATTTCAGGACCACATGTCCTTACATATTAATGTTCTTTCCTAATGACAGTGAATTCTGATCAGTACTCATGAAGAAGGAAACAATTGCCACATTAGAGAGAGCTGTCTATTCCAAACTGAGCAAGTAATCATGGAATAACTCACTGCCAAAGACTGAAATGTCTGAATGTTTGCATTGGTTAGAACTACTGGCTTTATTTCAGTGGTATTGGGGTATCCCATTTGTTTTTCTTGCCTACAGTTATCTTTTCATTTTGAGGACAAGAGATTTATGAAGTCCAGCTGCTGCCTTTGGGGTTGCATGGATCAGACAAGAATTCACAAAGCTGTTAGAGAATCTGTTCTTATGAGGCTCTGCAGTATTGCTGCAGTGGAAAAATTTAAGAATGAAAGTGTGTTTTTTTTTCCTCACTTTTCAGTGACAACTTTACGTGGCCTTGTATTTCCTAACTGCAGTGTAATAGCGCTGTCACTTCCATAAAGCTTCCATGGGCAGCCAGGGCAGCTCTGCAGGATTCAGCATGCAGAGCAGCGCCAGTGGTTTCCTGGAGCACCACAGTGAGGGTGGGTACGAAGTGCTGGCTTTTGGCTTTGTGCCCCAGAACTCGGCCCAGTGTGGCTGAGCAGACAACCCTGCACACCCTGCTGGGTCTGCAGTCAGGACAGAAGGGAGTGCAGCTTATATCATCCAGTTAAAGGGATCAAACTATCACAAAGGGAAGCAAGTGTTCTAAGAAAAATTACCAAAGCTTAAAAGTAGTAGTATTGTCAATTCTGTGAGATTTCTAGGCTGGCCATTACCTACAGGTGCAAATCTTTTACCACAGACAGTGAATGTAAGTGAATATGTAAAACCTGGTAAAGCCCAAGCCAGTTTATTCCCAACCTGTATTTCTAAACTAAGAACAATCTGGATATTATTAGCACATGATATGCACAGTAGGGATATAATGAAATTGATTTCAGATGATTGTACAGATCATTTGGTAACTGCTTTGATTTTTACTACTGACCTTTTATACCATGATAAATGTGATGAGATACTCCGAAGGACATAAGCTAAAGTGACATCCATTTAAGGCCCCTTTATCCTTTCAATGCAATGCAAAGGACAGTAGTATAAATGAGAATCAGAGCCTTCATTTTAAGATGACTGCCATACCCTAGACCCTTTTCTATTACAATATCCTAATAAAAATACAGATATACATGTAAAATATTGATCAGGTCAAAAAACTCTCTACTATTAAAATGTTCTGTGGCAACAACTTTATACTGAACATCAAACTCGCAGTTCACTTGCTCCACTGCAACAGCATTTCCTTGGCTCACAGCCCATCTGCTGTACCTGGAAACTGTAGGTAAGTGCCAGACCTGTCCTCCTCCTTACATATGTAGCTTTTGAGGTGTCCACTTGCATTCTGTGGCTTTTATGAGGAACAGTGAGGAGGGTGTGGACTGTTGAAAACAGCACCTTTGATCAGCCACACCCAACAGAGCAAGTCACCCTCACGTTGTTTAGCACCTGGGTCTTGCATCCACTGCAAGTGTGCTGTTGGAAGATTGTAGCATTTGTATACGAGTATGTGTGGAAAAATGCCATATATAATGGTCCAGTAGAGGAAAAGAGGAAAATGCACTGTTTTGGGAAGAACGAAGCATACAGCATCAAGAAGCATGTTGTATCTTTTAAAGCTGAAGTCAGGAGTATGTGGTTAAACACCATGAGCAATGTTGGGATGATGAACTGGGGAGCTGGACTGGAAAAGAATCCTGAAGTCTTTATGTCTCAGAAAGAGGGAAACAGTGGTGCTGACACCCTGACATCCTTGAATACAAGGCAGCAACTACTTACTTTCTGCTCAAGCTCCATCAATTCCGTTTGCTGTTACAAAGGAATAACATCTTTTATTCCAAGCAGCCTTATGTTAAGGCATTAAACTTACCCAAGTATTGTGTAAATGACAAAGACTGTGACTGATCTAATGAAGAGATGTAAGGAAACAATCCTGCTCTTTCAATTATGCAGAGTCTGCAACAGCTGTCATGTCAGGAACTGGGCAGAAGTGTTAAGAGTTACTCAGAAGACCAGAGGCCGTTCCAGAGATGCTGGTAGCAGGAAAAAAAACAAGTACAAAAATCATGTACTCTGAGAAGTACCCTTTTCCTTCTCAGAGGATGAGCAGTTTTTTAGTCTTGGAAAATCTTTTTTGTTTGGCTACTTACAGATACAAGAATAGATGGTAACAACTACATCAAGAAATTTGAAAATTAGCTTGAAAACTGATTATTTGATTCAAAAAGTAAGAAAATGGCTGTGGTGACAGATATTGTCCCTTTTTGGGGGATTAAGAAACATCCCAATTGCAATATTTTAGGCTCCCTCTGAGAGAACATTAAGTAAAACCCCTAGAACTGCCACATATAGAATAAAAGATCATAGAATCCCAGGACAGTTTGGGTTGGGAAGGACCTTAAAGCCCCCTCATTCCACTATCCTTCCACTATCTAAGGTGCTCCAAGCACTGTCCAACCTGGCCTTGAACACTTTTAGGGGTGGGGCAGTCACAGCTTCTCTGGGAAACCTGTGTCAGGTGACAAAAATGGATTTTAGGAGAAGAGTCAAAGAAAATGGATTCCTATGACATTCCTGAGATGAGGTTCATCCAAAGCAGGACAACTTGTGTGCAGGCTGCCAGCTGTGCTGCTAATGCCAAGTGCTGGAGCACAGCTGCAGGGGAAGAGGGAGAACTTCTGGAGCAGTTAGAAGCACTGAAAGCAGTGATAAAGTGAGCTAGTGCTAACTGTGATCACAGCTGACCACAGCAGATGATCCAGAAAGGCCAGGGAGGGAGAAAGGGGGCTGGAGTACGCCACCTGAACAGAGTAGAAAGCAATGCCTGCTAATCAACATTAGCCAAATTAAGCATTCTTCAGGGAGATAACATAGCATTATGTAAAACTAAGTCTTCATAATTTAGTCAAATAGGTAAGTAAGTGATAGAATTTAGAAGTTTTGCTCACTCCTCATAACAAAAAGTGTTTTAATAGGGCAGTAATAAATACAAACTATTTTCTGTCTGCTGTGACAGACATTGTTGTGACACCACAGTACTGCAATCACTGGCCTCTCTACTGCCTAATTTTATGGAAAGATATTCCTTCTACACCTCCTCCTACAAGTCAGACCAACAGCCAATAAAATAAAGCAAGCCAGAATTTCCAAGTGTGGACTGTTCCCCATCCCTGATTATGTTATTTAAGATCAGATCATCACAGCTAACAGCTGGGCAGACACCACAATTTTATGGAGTGGACATCACAAAGACCCTAGTCTGAACCTCAGGGAACACAACAGGCCTGAAAGAGTTTGAATGCAACTGCCTGAATGAGACTGCTGTTAGCATATAAAAAGTGTGGAAGTGGCCACACAGTTTAGTTTCTCATGTATCTGAGGGCACAGTTATTTCCTCCTAATGACATTGAAATGACAGGATTTCTGTGAAAAAGAGAACCACCATATATATATAAACTGATTACAAAGCTGATACCTGCTTGGATAAATGGAGCTAATTTCAACATGAGAGGAGTTCCATGGGAAGTGAAAGGGCAAGATCGACCTTACATTTCAAATATAAACCCATGAAGATGCAATTTTCCAAGACTGCCTCTGTAACTTCTGTCTCACTGAACAACCTGTCAGGTAATAGAAATCAAAAGCAGCTGTCAATCTCCAGCCTGGAGCTCATCTGACACAGACCTGCCTGGAACTTGAGGTGCAGGGATCGAGTCTCTCTAGACATCTGAATCACCACCACCACCACCACCTCTGTGTTTGTTTACTACTGGTTCTTCTCCAAGTCTCTTTCCATCTGTCCTTGCATTGTGGAAGGGTTGCAAAGGTATGAGTTGGCACCAACCTGGGTCAACTCTTGTCCGTATCCACCCAGTTAAATACAGAAATTTCAGGAAAGCTTGATGAATCAGCATTTTGCAGTCAGCACAGCTGAAGAAACATAAACAGGGCCCAAACTTAATCCACCAAATTTAGCTTAATGCTGAAATGAAATTAAAAAGATCTTTAAGAAAATCCATACAGTTGTATGTTACAAAGACTCCTAAGTACTAGAGAAGTTGGCATTTACCCATGCTTAACATAAAATGTTGCTTAAGAGAGTACAGTTATTTCCTGTTCTAAGTTTAGAGAAGCAATGTCATAGGTAAGACAAGGGCTTTCACCAGCAGTTATTCCTAAGTAAAAGTTAGCTTAGAAAGTCCTCAAAATAATCTGAGTACGACTGTTTACAGGTAGAAAGCTGCAGGTATTTTAAAAAGCCTTTTCCACTTTATGACTAAAGCATTTTTTTCTATTTTCTGTAATACGATAGCACATGACAAAACAGTAAATTCACTGTTTATTTGGACACAACTGCATTGACTCTCACAGGGACTTAGGGAGTCAAACAGAACTGGCCCTTGCAACAGGCACCGCTCTTCCCTCCACAGGTGAGGTACTGGTTCTGGTACTGGACCCAGAAGACAAAGAGAGGAGACATTTCTTCTGGGAAGTCTGAAGTGTCCCATGTTGGATCAGGACAGTATTTGCAAGCATACTGTGAAAAGTGATCCAAAGACAAGCAAACCCCATCATCAGCTCATACCAGAATCCACGTACTGTTTTTTCACCCAGAACATTATGCCAGACGTGCAGGTCTGATCTAGGCAGCTACCTTAATTTTGGATCCAACTCCTGGATCTGGGTCACCCCAGAAGGACCTGGTTAACAGGTAAGAGCAAATTACAAATGGTTGTGTGGGCAGTAAAGGGAAGAACAGGCCCATGAACTGCAAATTTTAAGAGACAAATACTGTTATAAAATGATAACCTTACTGAAAACAATGCCATTTGTGTAGAAGACTGATAAATATTCTGAAGTGTTACAAGAAATAGCACAGAGTTGTAAAAACAGTAAATAGTTGCATTTTCTATCCCACAGTACAGTAGTAGAAAGTACCAGTTTGCCAAACCACAGCCTGCTCTGTGCCCAGCAGGAGGTGGAAGTGCCCAGCCATCGTGCCAGGCAGGACATGCTGGAAAAGCAGTTTAGGTGGCTGCCAAGAAAAGAGCACCATGAGTGATAATATATTGTACAGACAAGACTATATTGTATAGACAAGACTTCTCTCATGTGAGGAACGTTAATGAAGTAGTGAGTTTAGCACCTATCAGTTAATAGCTTAGCTGTGATGGTAAGATACATTTCGCTGTTAGAATTGCCATTGCAATAAAGGTAGATCTGGACTACCTGTGTTTGAAGGGATCCTTTTAGACCCACCTTTCAGCACCTCACTTCTTAGAGGGAAGCTGCTGGCTTTTCAATGGAACATTTTTATCTTGAAGTTCCTTTAAGTTAAATACAGGCATTTGTAGGAGAAGACTAAAGTAAAAATGATCCACTTTAATGGTATGAGCATTATAAAAGGTAAAGAGATGGCCCTGTAACTTAATTAACTCCAGTTAACACCTGGAAGTGCTGAATTACAGCATTATAGAAGCAAGCTGTCAGCACTGTCAGTGAAAGCATTAAACTGAAGTGTACACGATGGCTCGTGGTGTGGGACCAGGGCCTTCAGATGGCAAATACATGGCTGGAGCAGCTGGGGACACACAGTACCACTCACTGCATGGACAGCTGCAACTCCACTGATCTTCGACTCACCCAAAACATACAAATTTTAAAATGGAAATCTAAGGCACACAAAATACCATAGTGATTTGATGCATATGGTATGTTACACAGTCAATAAGCATAAAACTGCTGGTACAAAACAATGGCATAATATCGGCTCTGGTTCAGTATTATTTACAATCCCTTCATAATATTTGAGCTAATATTAAGCTTTGAACTAAAATGTGCAGCATACCCAGTTTTTACTAATTAAGATACAAAGAACAGGTTCAATTCATCATCTGCATTAAACAGCTTTGTTAATTTGAATAGGAATCTGTTCAACTGAACCCAAGGTGGTTACATAGTGATTGCTGCTTCAGACCTTGCTCGTGTAAACACCACACGTGTGCACACGGGCACAGGAGAACAGGCTCACAGATCTACAGCTGCACCACAGGATGTGTAGCACCAAGGTCCTGACTGGCACTATGTGTTAAAAACACTTTTTCATACCCAACTGTAAACAGAGTGCTTGCACTTCAGCTTCTCAAGGAAACAGCACCTTGGGTGGGGTTAACTCAAGCAGCTCTGGATAGCTCCTATTCCTCCACACAGCACCTCTTCAGTATATTATCATCAAGTATATTATTAGAATGTTTGCACACTGGAAAACTCCGCTTGGTTCTACCTCCAGGGTCCCTGGTCAGGGCGGGCACCGAGGCAGGTCCAGCTTTGTGTGAGGGCCTGACCCTGCAGCTCCCTGAGCAGCCCTGGCTCGGGCAGAGTGGCTCCCCTGGGAGAAGGGGCAGGATGAGCTCTGTCTTTAGCTGACATTGTCATTTGGGAATTGGTTTAAATAAATATGTTTAAAAAAGAAACAGGAGAGGAGAATCAGAAAGAAGAGTGGGATGCTACAGTATTTAAAAGCAATGGAGTGTCTGTTTTCCTCTGATTTAGCAAATACTCATTTCATGATATGTCACTTTTTCAACAGAAATGGAGAACATAAATTTCATGTGTTTGGAAGGAAGGGTACAACCCTTTCCATATGAAATGTATAAACTGCTTCAAAAATTTACAAAACATTTTTGAAAAAACTCAGAAAATTGGTGAATATTACAGACAAGTTATTCTTAATGAAAAATTTGCTGTTAAATATTATAAATGTCATAATTTCCAACACTTCTTTTGTATTTTCCCCAAATTATTTTTTTTTTCAGAATAAGGCAACTCTAGGGGGTATTTTTTTTATCCCAAAACAATCCGACCCCTGAGGGATTAGGAACATTTGGTTGTCATGTTAACTTAGAATACTCCAAACAAATGAGACTTATGCACTTATTGCTCAAAGAAACCATAATTAATGCTGCCTTTAAAAAACAGGTAATACTCATGTTTCCCAACAGCAACACACGTATTGATCAGATGTCTCCTCATTCCATGTTTGTACTCTCTTGAAAAGAATAAAAAGGCTCTGTAATTCATAACTGTTGTTTATATGCAACATAAAATCTTCAATGAAGAAGGGCAAGTTAAGAACAACCACATATGCTGTAAGCATACATCCTGCAGCTGTAGCAATATTGGAACTCTACACAGCAAGAATAAAACCATTTCTTCTGTAGAGTATGTACAAACCTTAGACAATATGATCCTTATACTATACTATTTCAAGTTAATTTTAAAAATAGAAAGTGCTTTTAAAATATATATTTACAGCTTAAAAACAACTTCCAGCCATCATTACCAAATAACTTTATTTTATACATAATGACAAATCTAAAGAACAAAACTAATTGTAAAAGATTTATCTGTAATTTGGACTATATAGCAATGGTTGGAAGTTGTTAAAGCAATGGCACCATGAAGTAATAATTCAGCTTATTTATTTTTAACTGTTTGATGTGGTTAAGCACCAAGAGCTGTGTAGAGCTATAACTGTATAACTTGATTTAACACCATAAAATGTGAACCTGTTAAAATCCCTATAAATGATTTTTGTAGTAAACAGACTTGATTTAAAGCACCAAAATATAAATTCCTAAAGGTAATAAACTGAATGATTCAATCAAGGTTAATAACCTAAACAAAATCTCTTTTAGAATGTATTAAAACTATACAGCTTTTTTTTTTTTTTGCTTAAAATGTGCTTGAGCACCACCAAATATTAAAGTCACAGTTTAAGAAGAAATCCCCCCCCTTTTTTTTACCTCAGCCTTAAAATGGTTGAGATGAGCAAACAGTAAACGACAGGAGACTTGTTCTTTAACAGCACCTTAAAGACACACCGTGTGACTGCACCAGGAGGGCCACAGGACACCTACGCCCAGTGGTTGTAGGGCCCCGCCACGCGTGTCAGGGCGTACGAGGACACTGTGATCACGTTATCCTTGGTCACTGTTAATGCTCTGCGGGATGGAATTTGGTTGAACTCATTGTCTTCATAAAAAATATCTCTGTTTTCACTTGGTTGCTTTGCTTTGCTGTTGCTGGAGTTCAGTTCAGTGTTCTCTGTTCCCACTCGTTCCGCTTCTTTTTCTTTTTCCTTTGCCCTCTCAGCCATCTTTGCTTCCCACATGGCTAAACCATGTTTTGGCTCGTTTAAATTTTTGTGTTGGTAGAAAACTAAAGAAATTCTTGTGGGATGATTACGGTTGGGTTTTTTAATCGGTGTGGTAGCGTGGAGCTCCCGTCTTGCACATTCAATTAAGATAGAACCATGAGAAGGTGCCACGGCAACCCCACCAATGTCATCATCCAAAAAGTTGTGCTCGCTGTCTGACCATAATTCCTCAGCCTTTTCTTCAGAATCAGCCAGGTGTCCCAGTGCACTATTTTGCTTTTCATCAACACAGTCAAAGTCACAAGTCTGTCCTTGGTGGGAGCTGCTCTTTTCCACGGGGCATCCATGGGAACAGTCAGCTTGATTTCCAATGGCATCCTTTGCTGGAGAGCTTAGCGGTACTGAGGAGTCACAAGAGCTGATCATCTGTGAGGAAGAACTGTCCAGCTGAAGCTGACAGTCCTGTTTGTCTGGCTGATGTTCAAGTATAGTGGGCAGGGGGTCTCTGTGTGCTGGGGCGCCTGGAGCAGTGACATCAGGAAGGATGGGTGGCACTCCGTTCACCTTACTGTTCATCAGAATTCCAGTATAGCCTTTGACCGACACATCAAAGTTCTTGCAGTTAACGTAAGGGGGCACATGAGGTTGCTTGGTACTGCATTCAAAATACCCGTAGGGAACTGAAAAATCTTGTTGAAGATTAGTCACTGCTGTTAGGCCAGGCTTATGTGCTAGAGATGGATAAGGATGAAAGTTATCCACCTTAAAGGGGGAGGAAGCCGTGTACTGTTTTAATAAGGAGCAATTCTTTGTAGTGTTTGAAGTATGTTTCATGGCATAGAGGTGATTGGAAGTTTCCATTTTTATTCCAGGTTTTAAAGCATCTGTTTTATTCCCTAGAAGAAATGCACACCAAAGTGTAAATACTTTTCCTCAATAAATAAAATACACTTATAATATTCTACTTGCTTTCTAACATGAAAAATGTACATGATGACTACAGATTTTTGAAAATTGTTATTTTTAGCTTTTTAGGAATATGACCATAAGCATATATATATATATGTATATTAACCTGGCTGAATTAATGCCTTAACCCTTTCCAGTAGGCTGCTGGTAAATAAAATATATTTCACAGAGGGATGAAGGAAATAAACAGATAAAATGAAATAACCACTGAGTCCAGATTCACATAGCCCAGTCCTACACAAGTGCTTCCTACCAGCTGACTGCTGGCCTTCAGTTTTTACAAAATTAATGAAATTCAGCCTGTCTGAATTTAAGTCTGTGAATCTGCTGGAATTTCAGGCTGCCTTAACCCTGTATTATGATGGAAGGAAAAACTGTGTTTATGGATCTTGTCTGCTGCAGCTAAAAGAGTTACTGAATTACAACCACTCCTGCATTGCAATAACAACTCAGAATCGCCTTTTAAAAAACGGATCTGTCAACATGCTCCAGGGAAAGCCATTCTTGCAAAGCTGGACCATGTGACTTGGTTGTTTGCCACCTCCCATCTAACTGCCTTGGTAATCACTTCAGCCGTTTTGTGCAGACACACTCTGGTTAAATCTCTGTCAGCTCCATAGACACTGCCCAGCCATGGCAACCCTGCTGCTGGGCTGGAGTGTGGATCAGGCTGCTCCTGTGACTGATTCTTATCATGCCTATGTTCTATCCAGAGTCCACTGGAGTAATGGGAAGAAATTCCATCGCCTTGACTTTGCCTCATGCCCTGCAGTTGCTCTGCATATGTTCTGTGGCAGACTGGCACCCATGGGGAGCTCTGGGGTACTGTCAGAGACCCTGTTTCTTTCCTTTTGTAAATACATAGAATGGTTAATTGCTGTACCAATACAGAAGAACTATTCTTTCTCCTACTGTCTTCTAATAATTTATAAATAGTGGTGGATTAAAAAACATTCCTCCAATAGGAATGCAAAAAAGTCAAAGTGGGATAACTTATGGACACAATAGTTAACATACAAAAACTGAAGCTGGAGTGGGGCATAAGGAAGCTGCATCAACTCTTTAAAAACCTCTTCTATAAAATCAAACACAAAGCACTTAATGTAATTAAGAACAGCCCCCCCCCTTTTGGCCTTCCCCCAAAAGATTTTAAACACAGCATTTGAGAATTGTGCTTTCCATCACCTCTGAAGACAGACCTGCATTCTGTGAAAGTAAGTTTTAACAACCCACAGCACTCACAATGGCTGTGGCTTCAGCAAATGGCCCATCTCTTGCCAGAAGCTCCTTGCTCTGCGGGACAAAGTACCAGAGATTGAGAGAAGTTAATTCAAGTACATGGGCAGGGGGAAAGCTGTAATGGTTCAGAGAAGGTGGCACCTCCTGTTCAGTCTGGTGCACCTCTCAGAAGTGGTGGCTGAAGCGGCCACTGATCTGCTGTGGCCAGCTGAGAAACCATCTCTAAGTTGGTGGTTCCTCTCCTAACCAATATGGACTGAGAAGAATTGCTGGTATTTACGGAGACAAAAATAATCTTTCCATCTCCAATGTTTGTATGTCCATAATAACACAGTTAAAAGACAGGACCATGCAAGGGAGGAACTAAGGCCTCTGTCTTTAATACGTACTTCATACTCTTTTAGAATTTCAAAGACCTTCAGAATTACCACAAATGTAAAAATTAAGAGTTATGCTGCTTGCAGTTGGTAAGAGACGTATCACTACATGGCCTTCCCACAAAGGACCGGGCACAGTGGAGACTCAATCCAAGCACTCCCATGTGCAGGCCCTGCCAAGCCAACACAGGCTGGCTGCAGCACTCAGAAGCTCCTCACCACCATCTTGGCTGATAGGTGAAGACAAGAAAGAAGACAGGAGTCCTCTTTTACTCCTTTTTCATTTCCAGGTATGAAGACATTCAGGTTAGAGGAGTCTCCTGAGCTTTCCAGCTGGGACATACTGCAGTGGCTCTCAAAGTAAGGCCAGGTCTCTTCCAGAAGGCCAGATTCACCTACATAAAGGGCAGCATAGCACAGTCAGCCTTGTGACTCCATCATGCTCCAGGCTGCTCCAGCCTAAACTCTTGCCCTCACTAATCCGAGTACGCTGCATTACATACATCAGTTAGCAATACCTCTTCCTCTACAGCTGGAGTGTAGCTAAGTAACCTTTAGTTCTTACATCTGGGGAAAATTTAATGGTACTATCTGACTAGCTTAATATACTTTCAGTGCTGTATTCACTGCTTAACAAAAACTCTAATCAGTATTTTTTCCATTCTATTTTTTATTAATATGAAGGCATCCTGATTAAAATAATTGTTTTGTCTAGTCTACCATCAGGAGTTTCAGCTCCTGCTCCCACACCTTTGGATTGTGTTTTGATATGAAGTCTGACATTCTCAGCTAGACTATAAGTTTGCTTTCCTGAGGACTAAGATGATACCTTGCCCCTGGCAGAAGAGAAATAAGCAATTGACTGATCCCCTATAGCTGCAGACTCCTCTATGTCCAAGTTACTGTGGGTCAGGGCAGCAGGGGGTGCCTGTAGGACTGAACACTGAAGTGATGTACAGAAACACTAGAAGTTGCTGTCTCATGCAGAGCACAGCACCAGGCCCTTGGCAAGCTGCCCTTCCTCTGCCACTGCTGCCCAGGGAATGAAGCCTCGGAAACTGTTCACACCCACAGCATCAGGTGTGGCAGCATCAGGCAGCTGAGGGGATTACAGTGCTGACATCTGCTTTGTGGAATTCCACTCTCAAAACTACCATAACAAAACCAGCACCTTTATGAGAAAAGCTAAATATTCTATTCACATTCTTATTTTTCCATCCCTGAACAACTTTCTCCCTCATAAAAGTCTTTCTTCCTTTCTCTGTGGTTTACTTCAATCAGCAGCCCTTTTAAATTACTTTACAAAACTACTTCAAGTCCAAACAAATCACGTAAGTTGGCTTGTTTACAGTTACTTTATTATTTTTGCATGTTGAAGGAATAAAGTTCTGTGTTCCCAAGGCATATGGCAACCCCCTGGCTAGTGTAAGGTTTGTTAAGGTTTTCAGGTGTGGAAGTCATACCTATTGTAACTACAGTCATGTAAAGGTAGGAGGGCAATAAACCTATTTCAGTGTTTCAAAACAAAGTTGCAGTGAGAGCAAACAATGTCAGGATTCCTTCCCAAACCAGAGCTCTCCAGTGCTTCTGGAACTTCCAGTTTAGCCCTAGAACAGAGTTGCTTTGTCTCCAAACATGCACATAGATTAACTGAATGTCTGATTCACTGATTCAAAACTGATTTTGTTATTTATCAGTTGCCCCAATTCCCTTACTAAGCCAGAGAGTGCTAGGTGCCATTATGGAAGTGTGACAAATGTATTTTTATTTGTTTGTTAAATGTTATCCCTCAAAATGCAGACATTTAATTGTTATTCCTTTCAATCTACTACATATATCTAGATGTCACATGAAAAAAAATTAAATTACAGTAGGTTGGCTAATTTTCCCATCTTCTTCCTAACAGGGAATAGACTGTGCTTCAATTCCTTTTATTTATTTTTCCCGTTTGATTTATGTTCCCCCTGAGACAATTCTAGTCCATGGCTTCTTCCAGCTCTTCTTTCTCTTTTGGTTCTCCTTCCTGCACAGTCCCATACCATAGTTCTACCCTGTGAAGGTATGAAATCTGACGCCAGGTACCAAAGTGTACGTCAGAAGGACCTCCACACAGCTCGGCCCAGTCACAGTTCTAATAAAGCCCAGTGCTGAGGAGCTTTTTCCTCTCCCCTCAGATGTGCAACACAGGATCAGAAGAGACTGGCAGAATTTCACAAGCATCACTCACCTGAACAATGCAGAGTGTTGCCAAGATTTTCTGGGGCTTCAGTTTTTAGCTTCACTGGTGTGGAATATTTTTTATCTATTAACGGCTGCTTTTCAGTCAGGGTCCTCCTTGTGTCCTGTTTCCTTTTCTTGGTGGCTCTGAGAGGCTCAGCTAACATCCGCACTTCCCTGGGGAATGCTGTGAGCACCTGGATGGCTCCGGCTTTGATCTTGGCTTCCAGTCCCTCCTCAGTGCCAAATTCATCTGTTTGGGAGATTTTGTAAAGAGGCAGCACATGGAGCTGTTCATCGCTTGGAATGACCCCCACGCTCCGGTTATCCTCCTTCGTTAAGGTACACACCTGGCAAGAGCAGGGACAGTTACAGGCGGCCCCCACACCACATCCCAGCTATGGAAGTACTGAGCCTGTCACCCCAGGCTTCACTGGCCCCTTGTATTGTACAGCCTCAATGCCATGGGGCATTCAAATGCAAATAGCTGACATATTCTGTTTGATCTATGACAATATAGAAAAATACATGCCAACTGTGGAAAATAAGCTCAGCTGTTCCTAATTCTAATAATTTTTAAAATACATAAATATATCTTTGCTCAGATTAATTTATTAGTCAATTATTTTTTGATTGAACAAGTTTTTATGATCGGGAATTGTTTTTGGCTGGCAAATGAAAAAAACCCCACCACAAACAGTTACTTTTACTGTCATATTTTTAGCAAAGCTTAGCTCTCTCTCCCTCTCTCAATACTTTGTTAGATTAATATCCTGCTGTAATTAAATCACAAGACACAGGAAATATTCTCTTAGAGCACTGCCCTATATCCTGTTACTCAGGGCTGTGAGATCCTGGAGCCCAGAGGAGAGTGCTGGTTACATCCAGTTTGATAAGGGCACATCAAAAATGCAAAAAATATTCAAACTTACTGCAGCAGTTTTCATATCATAATTCAAAATGCTAAACATTTCCAGCACTCTTGGAGCTCCAGCTGTTACTAAACAGCACTAAAACCAGCAGTACCATTCCTGGTGTCATTCCCAAGGGAAGGCAATAGCGCGTGTGCCTGAGCTTGAGTACAAACAGTCACCCTTTCCTGGTTTTATCAATGACATTCCTGAGGGACCACTACCTGGCTAGAAAACCATAGATCCATATCACAATTTAGGGAAGCTGCTATTTCGCAGGAGTTACTAACTACACACACAAAGGAATATGAGAACAATCCAGGGATTGGATGATACTCCCTAAACGGAAATATGTCATTCCATCATTGTAGGCTGAATGCAGTGACTGCCCTAAACAGTCAATCCCATTTCCCAGAACCATAGTGAAGAACCCAGGGAAGAATTACGTTATTATTTAGGGGGCAAAAAAACCAAAGCATTTTTTATTTTATAGCATAGCTTTTGCATAATGCATCACACAATTATTTCTAGATTAAATTACAGAATCACAAACTAAAATTCCTGGCTCAATAAGGTGGTGTCTGTATCAATTGCTCTATGCAAAGCTTGGCAGTCGCAGAGCAGCAAAAGGAGGGAATTTGAGGGGCAGACAAGGCAGAGGAGCTTTTTGGAAGTCAGTGGCAGGATGAGGGGAGGGCTCTAAGGCAAGAAGCAGCTGCTCTGTAGCATCACTGAGGTGCTGGCTCCATGCATACTCACCTCCAGAGGCAGCCTTGGGACAAGAGGGAGACTTAGAAAAAACGAACAAGTTGTTCCATGAGCAGCAAATGGCGCTTGGATTCCTACAGACTCCCACACACCCAACCCCCACACTGTGATCCCTGCTCCCACCCCTGCTGGGCACCAGCCACTAGGAGCAGGGCCGCCTGGAGCTTGGTGCCTCCTGGGCCACAGCTGTGAGGGCCCTGTCAGCTCCTCCATGGAGGAGCTGACCTGGATCCAAATCCCCTCCCTCAATAGGAAAATTCTAAGACAACTTGGAACAAGAGGAAAAATCTTCACAGACAATTCAGTTTCTGTAAAATTCCATGAAATCTGGTTGAAATTTGCCAGCAGCTTCCAAGATATTCAAGAAGGACGACAGACATACAGAGAGCACAATTACATATGACTGGTCTCCTCAGATAGCCCAGCACATCCTCCCCTTGTAAATAAAAAACAAAGCTGTAATAAAATGAGCATGGAGGGGCCAGACTCCCACTTGTTCTCATCAGAAACTGGGCAATTCCCACTTCTCCATTAGGATACCATGTCCAGCCTGTGTCTGGCCCATGCACTAGTCTAACAATTGTATTGAAGACTCAATCCACAGACTTGATTATTGTGAAAATTGGGACCCTCATCCAATTTACTGTTTTAAATTTCCATGCAAAAGCAAACACCCACTTTGAACAAGAAAGCTGAAGAGCTGTTTTGAGGAACTAAATAAGATTAGGGCTGTAATATATTGACAGAACTATGGTGAAAGTATAGTCAACTCCAACAAACCATATATTAAACACTGAGTTAGAATACATAAGAAACTAATGTATATTCAGAATTTTTAAAATCCTGAAGACCAGTACACCTGTAGCCTAAATACCAAAACATCAATTTTAATATATGTAGAATTTCCAGGTCAGTGCTCCACAAAATACATAAAAGTGAGGACACAACAGCAAAGGGTAACTGAAAAATCAGTGTTATGGGGAAGTCAGCTATAAATTAAGGCTGTAAATATAAGCCAGCAACTTAGAGATGAAGGTGGTGATCCACCAAATGAGAAATACCTGCTTAAAAAAACACATTCCATTATTCAAATCTGTGCAAAATATTATACTCCATTAAGAAACAAAGAGAAGCTTTTGCTGGGAAGTCAAGAGCAACATTTTCCATTGGTACTGACACTGCTGCAAAACTGACCAAAATTAAACCCAAACATGAGAAAACCATCAACTCTGTTAAAGGCCATTTACAGGGTGAAGCTCCATATCCTGCTACTCTGCTTTTTCCAGAACATGCAGCTAAATCATCCAGGATGCTCAAAGGCCAAAGAAAACATTGGCCAAGTGGTTTGTTTAGGTTTCCAGTGTGTGTAGTGATCAAACCCATTACCTATTCTGGGATTAGTGATGTCATGGTAAAACTTGCATATTTGTAAAACTTTATTAATTTCTTTTAAACTTAAAATGCACCAGGAACTCAAGACAATTCCCTCCAGAGATCTCCAGAGAAACATCTGTAGCCACACAGCTCCCTGGACATTATTCTGAACCCTTTGATCTGCCTTTGTCTTCTTGAACCTCACATACAGAAATGATGGGCCCGTTTCCACTGTGTTGCAAGAACACATGTTTTAAATTCACGTTTCAGCAGAGCAGTCAAACAGCTTATCTAAATCTACACACACCTTCCCCGTGCAGCAGAGTGGGTGCCACTGGGGACCAGTACACATACAAACATCTTTGCTCTTCCTCTGCAGCAGAGACAAACCTGGTCCTTCTGGTGGCATGATGTGTCGTGGACAAGAGTGTGTAGGTCAGAATCGGAGAAGGGAACCCCAAACATATTTTCCTTTACAGTACTTTGTGCCCCCCAGGCAGTGTCAGATGACAGGTACAGCACACGAGCCCCTCTCTGGGAGCTGACAGATTACCAAGTCAACTTCTAATGTTTCTCCATCTCCACAATATAAAAAGGTAACACCCCACCTTCCTTCACCACCCAGAGGATTCATCCTTTCTCCCCTTTGCTATCATCTGAAGCCCCAGCCTAAGCACCTGGTCGTCAGCCCCGGGAACGTGCTGTAACCATGCAGAGACATCCTGTCAGCTACCGCAAAGGCCTGAAGCTACATGCCATGACACAATGAGCTGTCCTACAGAATTACACTAAGGTATGGGAAAAGTAGAGACTTGGGGTTTGTAGACGTATCAGGAACAGTTTGTGGATGATTGCCACTACTTAGTTCTGCAGCCAATAATAAATTAGGTATTGTAGCATGGATTTATCTTCCTCCCCTTCTTCCCAGTGCCTGCTGCAGACTGCATGGCAGCAGGGATTGCCCAGAACTGCAACTCGTCTCTCCTTCTTCAGTCCCATGGGAAGAGGAACAGTCACAGGCTGCAAAACAAGCGAAGTCTTCCACAGCCTTTTGGTCCCAGTCACTGTCAAACCCCATATATGAGTGACCCAGATGGATTCCCACAAGTATGAGGAATGTGATCCTTCACAGTTAATCCAACAAAGAAACAGAAGACCTTACGTTTCACAGACTCCATTAATAACTAAGGCTTTTATCTGTGTTGCTCATTTAGCTTCATATTCACAAGGAACACTGCAGCTGTAACACATCAGTGGCCTTAGAGGAACGCTGAGATGACAAAATTCTGAGCAAAAATGGATGGTAGATTTATTGCCTTCAAGGTTCTCAAAAAACAATTCACTGGTAGGAATTACTTTTGCTTCTTTCAGATAAGCACATGAGTTTACATTTCTGTAGAAATGCCAAGTGTGTTCACTCTACTACAGAGCAAGCTGGGAATAGTAGTTTTTATTTTTAGCTCTCTACAAAAAGCAGCTCTGCTAAATTCAGGGCATAACTCTGCTAGCCAGGGATGATGTCCAGTAACCCAGACCTCCAGTGATAATCCTCAATTTGTGTAAGTGAAGACATACTATTCTCTCCTGTACCTACAGAACACATTTCCAAGAGTCCCCCACTGCTAAATGACAGCCTAACAGTTACAATACAATAATGCAGCTGATCAAACACATACCTAGAAAAATCCAAGACTGCTTTTCTGAAATTCTGGCAGAGGCAGTGCAAGGAAATTATTATTGGCATCTCATTAGATAACATTTTTTTAAGTATACAGTTAAAGCACTCCTTATCATTAACCTCATTTAAGTGTTTTGCTGAACTCATGTCTCTGTCTGGTTTAAATAACTTGAGTATATTCCAGTTTTCCTTTACTCTGGGTGGTCTGTGCAGATTCCCTTCACACTTGTGGTAAAAGTGATCACCAAAAAGAGGGGAGAACACAAAAAGCTGTCACACCAACAGAGCCAGTGACATTCACAATTGCCATCTTACAAGGCATTTACTTGAACCTTTTTAGCCTGGAGAAGCTTTTGGTTTCACAAATGAACATTTTGTGTTGGAATAAGGAGTGAGAGAAGACATCTTACCAACACTAATGATGGTGAAGATGACAGGTGCACTGCGTACAGACTTCAAAATGGGAGCTGTGATGAGCAGTTAAATCAAACAAAATACATAAGAAAAATAATAAGTCATGGATGCTTGAGGTTTTTAAGGCAGTGCAAATCATTGTCACTCTGTTCATTACCACATTATCTAAAAGCAATCTATGTGAGCTGTCACCTCAGGTGTTGTACTACATGCTATATTTTACAGACAAAATAGGTCACAGCTGTGTAAGTGACCCCTCCATCACCAGGGCCAGTGATTTATAAGAAATCATTATGTATTTAAAACTAAGTAAGCCAGCCCCAAAGCAGCACCTGGAACTAAACAGGACTGCAGGAGGTGACCAGACAGGTGCTAGTATCACACATCAAATTCTTTTTGTGTTCTTACCACTAGATTTCCTATGGTATTCCCAGATTTGGCTATAAGCGAAATTAACAACCCTAATTTTGATTGTCTTCGAAACAATCTAGACTGAAGCAAGCCCAGCATGACCTGCTACTCTGTTTGCAAAAAACCCAACATTTGGCTTTAGGCTTCCAATCCATGCAACTAACTGTGACATGGACAGAGAACAAACACTATGTCCTGTCAGCACAGCCAAACCTCCTTGCTGGGGAGGCTGCATAGAGATCATAATGTAGCTCAACTCTAATTCACCTTCAGAATGTCCCGCTGCAAGTAGATAATCGAGTATTAACACTTACAGCTATTTCCTATTTACAAACAGCCCCTCGCTGCAAGTTTATTTAAATAAAGAGAAATCACATCTATGGTATGCAGTAGTTACTTGTGAGTGAGCCACCCAGTGAAAACCAGATTGTAAGGCACAGCTTTCAGCTGTTAGGATGATTTGGTAATGTTCTGCAAGACTGGCAAAATTTGGCAAAACTTGTTAGAAAGACAGTGATGAGTTCCGGCCCATATAATGACCTTACACAAGCTGTAATGTTCCCTGCTTCTGAGACCTGGACTTACTTGCAACCATCTTCAACCCATAAAGTATCAGCACCAGCAAGGATAATCTGAAGCTGAAATGACATCGGATGATTATAGATAAATACATTTGTAGAACCATTCCCCAATACCTTCCTCAAAAATGGTTTATTTATCCTTCCAGCTGCTTCTAACCAAAACGTACAACTTTTCTGGGTTCCAGTGTGGCAGAATGATAGAAGACCCAGTTTCCATTTCATTTTGTGTTTAACTTAGGAGGCAACTAAGAAACTAGTATTTTTCAGAACACCTAAATGTCATCAAAAAACATATGCTGACAAGGGAGGCCTCACTTTCAAATTTAGAACCTTTAAAGGCATGGAATTGCTTCAGAAGCAATTCTGCAAGGTACACGTCCAATGTTCTTGGGTAGAATATCCACACATAAGTGGCATTCAATGCTGGCAAAAACAGTCTCTTGAGGACTGCCATTCATTTGTTCACCTTACAAGCACACAACATTAAACAACTGTAAGAGTTATTTCATTGCTGTTACATACAAATGCTCAATGTTAACTCTAGGTGTAAATGCAACGTTTTGTTGAATCACAGCAACTTTAATTCAATTTGCCTTTCCAAATTTAAAAGAAGACCATTTCTTAAGTAGAGATTGTAGATAGATTTTTTTCCTAGATACAGATCCTTTGATAGAGAGATTACACTTGAGTGTTACCTGCACTGTTGTACAAGTCACCCTCATTATTTGGAGCAATTCAATGCTCCAACTGCTCAGAGAACACTGCCAGTTTTATCTTTGCTGCTTTGAGCTTATCTGTCTTCAACACTAAAGTCTTAACTTCAAAAGTTCACTTAATGGAGCAATTCCCAACTGATTTTCTCACTGGCAATCCAGCAAGGTGTTTTGTACAACAGCCACCCCAGTCTGTGGGTTTTCCTTCCACCACGAGATTTCACCACAATGATCACCTGTCTGCAGTGAGCACAGGTGAGCAGCCCCCATACGTACCACGGTGCTGCCGTTGTGCATGTTGTGTGTGTCCTTGTGGGCGTGGGCACAGAAGTCGATGCAGGCTGTGACCCCTGAGAAGGGCCGTCCGTCCTTGGAGCCCAGCCGGCAGTCAGGGCCCATGTGCTCATTCTCCACCTGAAAGGAAAAGGAACTACAGGCACATGGCACTGAAAGGGAGGGGCTTGGAACCCCACAAGCCATCACCTTCCTTGTGACAGAGACTCCATTGGAAAGCACATATCAAACATGAACATTTATGGCTGGATGACAGCAAGACACTCGAGTCACAGTCAAAATGTCTTCACATAGCAAAACCATTTTAGTTACAGTATTATTTCTAAGCCTTTTTTTTCAGATGTGCCCAACTCAGGGCACAACAACCACCAGTTCAAATAAAGAGGTGCAGTATATTAAAACCTGCCAAATGCAGCAGCTTCCATGGCACCAGCAAGGTCTAGGGCTGCCTCTTGCTTTGAGACTCCGCTGCCTTTCAGAGCTGAGTGTCACAGACCTACCTGGTTCTGGAAAGCTTCTGGGGCAAGCTTCTTATAAACTGGAGCCACATCAGTAGCCAATGTTTGCAAATTGTTCTCAAGAAGTTCCTCCTGCAGAGAAAGGCAGCATTCAGCACTGCAGATTGCTTGAAAAGCATCTCAGCCAGCTCAGAGATGCCTGACAAATCAGCCTTATACTGCCCCATATTTCATTAATCTGGTTTCTATTCTGCTGCCCTTTGTCACGAACCATAAATGTCTACTTTTGCATGACTAAAACATCAAAACTGTTAAATATAAATCAACCAAGTAACAAAGAAGGGGGCAAAGAAACCCAACATGTGGGAACTAATTTCCGGATCATTTCTGATATGTTCAGGAGTGAGGTATGTTTCACACAAAACCAGAAAATAACATCCAGAGGAAAAAAGTCCCAGGATAGCTGGCACAGCCCTGTATTTCATTTGCACACAGAGAGGTTGCTGCCTTTGCTGGTTCCCCGGCTGATTAAAAAGATCAGAAACCTCCAGTGAACAGGCATGCACAGAATGCTCTCTGCAAAGCATTATACAGGGGCAGAACCTAAACACGAGGAACAGTAGAAGACAAAGAAGGAACAGGATTCCTAAAATGAAAGAATGATCAATAAACACATTCTTCTATAGACTGAAAGTTTATAAAACAAATTCCCCCTTGAGACAAGAAGGGTAGTTTCAGCTTGTGCTGCCTTAGGCAGGTGCTGAGTGAGGAGAGGCAGAAGGGCAGGTGTGCTGTGCTTGGGCAGAGGCCCCCACTCTGAGGTTTGTGAATCCCCATAATGTGTGTGGACAGCACAATTCAGAGGAGATTGAGGACTTGCATTTATGCACATGATCATAAGAGGTGCTTTATAAACTCTTTTAGGACAAGATATCCAGAGCTGGGAGGAATATTCAGCTCCAGCTAATCAACTGAGATATCATGAAAGAATGGATGTTTCACATTGTGTGTACAGAGACGGGCAGGGTAAACCCAACAGAGAACCTGGTACCTGAGTGCCCAATAGTGTTTCAAAGTGTGCCACTGGGATAATTTTATCTGTGAGTTCCACAAGAAGTGGGGTTACACCTACAGTCAAAACAAAAGGCACTTTGGAGTCACCCTGAGCACTATGTTCACCAGGCAGTGGTTATCAGCTTCCAATACCTTTATTCCTTCTTCATGAAAATATTTCCAATGCAAAAAACTAATGTGGTTGGGTTTTTTAGAGGCTTGTTACTTCACCTAATCCATCATTATTTTCTGTGCTACCTCACCTTTACGGCACCACTAACAGTCATAACCTGCAATTAACAGAATCATTTAATTGCATCACATTTTAGTGTATTTGTTCCTTCAAAAATATTTCAAAAACATGCTGTCCACAGAAACAAAACAGTTTATTCTTGGTGAGAGATGGAAATCCAGTCTGTCAGCTGGTCCTACAAAAGTGGGAAAGCAGTGCAACCCCAAAGTACATTTTCTATGCCAAGGCAGAAGACCTGAATGTCTGAGCTACAGGTTTAGTCCTTAGAAAAAATCCTTCAGCTGTATTTTACACTTACAAAGATGTAACATGTCACACAGGTTGCTATAAAGTGAGCTAAAAATCCATGCAGAAAAACATTTAAGGATAACTTTAGGATATTGAAATACGTAGAAAGTGACACTGAGTTTTCATTCAGTAGAATAACGATCCTAAATACTACAGTTACAAAAATTTCATTGGCTGTGTCTGTGATAAGCTCTGCATACATGTGAGAGAGAGTAGGGGTGGAGATCCATAGACTCCACTTCTAGATCTGGAAATCATCAGAATAGGTATTTGGGCAGAAAAAACGAGAAAGAAGTCTTACTTGTTTAGGGTCATCAGTGAGAAGCCTAAATTTCCTGGGGTTTTTGCTTCTGGCAAACTTACAGCCATTGAAATACATACTCCATGAACAGCCAAATGAGAATGATGCTCCACAAGTTTCTGGGTCAAGTCCTTGACATGCACAGGTCCGGCTATGAAAGAAAATAAAGACATCAGGTCAGCTGGCAACACAGCTCTTACATCTGGGGGATTTTTAGGTCAATGCTATTTGCTGTTTCTTTTCTAATACAGAGCATAATAACAGGGGAATTGATAAAATACATGGCTTAAGCAGATACTTTCTGCTATGAAATATCCATCTGTAGAGGGCTGGCTTTTCTCCTCACAGAGACAGTCTCAACTCCCCCAAGATCCAATTGTGGGAAATAAATACAAATAGTTTAGCTATAAAAATACACCTGTGCTACTTTCATTTTGAATTCTCCAGTTGGATAACATTTTTATCCAGGAAAATAGCCCTCCAACTAAATGTCACCCCCAAATCCAATAGTTTGTAATTTGCAGCAATACCATTAACTCCAAATTGATCTGACTTTCAAAGTGGACCCTTTAAGAACACAAGCATTAGATTCAGGTCCTTGTAACAGCTGTGAGAGTTTGTTAAATGTGGGCTACACAGAAATCAGCACAGAGACAGCACTGCAGTTGCAATATACTCTTAATAAATAAACTCAATTCCTCTCAGAGGCACCGAGAGGAAGATCAGTTTTGAGTGTTCAACCTCACACCTGTTTTCACAAGTCCAATACCACCTTCTTGGCAGTTCTTTTAGCCCGGTGGGTGTGCACAGGGAACACTGGACAGCATGCGCAGAGCATGGAGAGGCACTCATTGCCACCCTGTTCCTTGGCTATGGCACCTACAACTACCACTCAGAGCCTTTTCCCTAGGAAAGGCCAGGAAAGATGTGACACTAGAATTTTAAATGAGCTCTTGTGTATGCATTGTCTCCTCTGAAGCATTGCATCGCCAAGTTATTTTCTGCAGAGGGGCAACCCCAGGATGGCTGATGAAGTGACTCACTCCTCATTGAGCGCGCACCGGCGGCTCGTGGGGCAGCCGTACTTGCGCAGGCTCTGTGTCAGCTCCTTGTACAGCGTGTCAGCCAGGAGGTGAGGGATCCCCTCCCAGGCCAGGATCAGGATCACGATCACAGCTGTCTGGCAGTGGTGTCCCGCTCGCTGACGCACCAAGCACAGCAGCTTCTCCTCATCGCTGCTTCTTCGGATCACCTGGAAGAACCACGGTGTTTATTCTTTGATAAGCAAAGGGGACACTTCACAAGCTGCTCTTCTCTTCTCTGGGACACTAAAGGTCTGAAAAAGCAGGAAATACTGCTGCCCAAAGAGTGTCCATCTGCAAGCAGGACCAGAAACAGTGGTACATTTTACAGGAGGAGTAGGAGATCCATTAAAAGCAAAATAACCTCTGACGGGAATCAATGATCCTGAGACAACAGATACACTGATAAACTAACAGTTACCTTGAAAATCAGGCCAAAAATGTAGGACCAAACCCTAGAAGGCAGTTACATAAAAGCAAACCCTAAAAGCACATGTAGGCATATGTTAGGACAGCTACCAGTGTTCCAGATCAGTACCTAAGATGGTTTCTACCTTGCAAAGATAAGAAACCAATGAAAATAGATTGTGTTCTTAGTGAAGGAATCAATGCAGTTTTTTAGAACATACCCCTAGACTACCTACATTAAAGCTCTTAGTGAAGTTTTTAGAAACCTGTATGATATACAAAGCAATCTTTGTCAACCTTACCTCTCAAACACAGAGACTAACCAGTATGGAACAGTACAGTTCACCACTGAATAAAAGAGGGAGAAATTATCAAAGACTAGACAGTCTTACTCCCACATATTTAGGGTTTTGGCATAATCTGAAAGAGATGCATTTAAAACCACCAAAAATGCATTAAAGTAGGTAATACTAGAACACAGCCTTTAAAATAGTGATACAGTTATTTATTCTTTCAACATTTTTCAGTCAGCATAGTCCGTGCAAGGCCTCCAGCAATGGTGCCACCACACCAGTGTGAAGCTTCAGACACGTCAGGCAGTGGAGGCTCCATCCTCCTCAGCCCTTGGACATGGGCTGGGACACACACAGCTCTTGTTTTGTGTGCACCAGTATCATAGTATCCAAGGCTGGAAGAGACC
>VYZS01039663.1:8703-24359 GCA_013400695.1 Neodrepanis coruscans | reverse complement strand
AATATAATATAATATATAATAACCCTGTATCATTAAATGTACAGTCAGAACATAGTTTAACTTAATATTCATCTGCTACTAAGAGGTTGTGCAAATTAAAAAAAAAGAAAATAAAGCAAATTGAAATTAATGATTTTGAAAATAAATTAAGCAAATAATTGTTATAAATGGAAAGCGAGCATATCAAAACTTTTTTTTAAATCTCACAAAGACAAATAAACATTATTTCTTTAACTTTCATGCACAACACTGAAGTTAAAATAGAATGTTTACAGTATGTGTGCATATAACTGTGGCCAGAGAAAAAGATCCTGAGAGTATAACAGCAGATTTTGGTTATGATTGGAAAAGTAATCTGAAACTGAAGTCTGCATCCTTGAGAACACTATAATATCCTTGTTCACAGACTTAACTTTACAAATTCATGCATATGACTTGATTCTGTATTTGTAGTACTGCCGTACAATATGTATGGGCTTCTCTCTTAAAAGATAAACACTTATCAGGTCATTCACTCAGGGGTTTTTTTTGTGTGCTGATTTTTTTTTTTTTTTTGAGGAGAACTTTGTAGTGAGAATAAACACTGTAAGCAATCTTTTCCCAAGGAAAGAAGAATGTATACAGGAAAATCTCCTCCACGAGGATTTAGCACAGCTGAAGATAACGTGGGATTACAGAGTCATCTCTGCTTGGCTCCCACTGCACATAATGTTTATAGAGCCTAAAATGCAGTTCTTACTTTGGTTCAGTTCTGAAGAAACCCACTCATTCCTCTGGAAAGGAAACTGAGGCATTGAAACAAGAATATGGAAAATACTGACTCGAATGAAAGGAGGTAGAGATCTAGACTTCCAGCTAAATGTGTCCCTTGGCATGATTAATATAAAATTCAACATTTATAACTCAAGGGATATGCTTTTGTGTTTGTTTTTGTTCAGTGAAAGCACAAAAAGGAAATTCTTTAAGTTGGAGGAGCAGTCATTTTCGTTTGTGCATTTTACATATTTTCCTCCTTTATTTACATGACAAGAAGCTTAAATATAAACATTCCTGACAAAATATGCCAGCCTTTCTCATAAATCAGTAAAAGATTGATAAACAAGATGCAGTCATGCCCCAGCTGTCAGCTGCAGTGCAAAATTGCTAAGTGGCATGTTAAAGGGCATATGAGCTATATTAACCTAATCCCCAGGCAGAAGCCCAGAGAAGAATTTTTTTTTTTCCTAATAAAATGTTTAAAGTAGAGAGCTTAAGAGCTTCCTTTTACCAAAGGGCTGGAGGTTAACATTTCACAGATTTTTCAACTATGGCCAAGCAACTTGTGATTTTATAATTATTTGAAAGAAGCGGGTTTCTAAAAAGCATTTTATAAAGCTGTCAGAAAGCAACAACCTTACAATCAAATATTTTCCTGTTTCTGATTCACATCACATAATTCTGAAAAGAATCACAAAGCCGATTGTGCAGCATTCTTATATTTCTGCTGTTTGCTGTGCTTGACTTCTTCCAGTCTGTACAATGTAAAGTGCAAATAAATGTCTACAAAATAGTAAGGAAAAGTTGTGTAAAAAAAATCTTCCTCTAGAAATTTCTTTAGAAAATAAAAAGTATATAAATGTCATGCCTCAAAGGCATAAAACCATATAAAATTGAGAGTATGTGGGTATCTTAAATATATAGAACAGCCACTGGTTGAGAAAGGCTGAGCTAAGAATCTCTGTAACACTAAGCATTAACCTTTTTGAGTGCCTGCCAAAGGGACTTCTTAGTAACAGCCATTAGAGAATTATATACCAAGTTCTTACAATGTTGTCTAATGATGAGTTATACATATTAATTAATTAGTTAAGGCTTGTAAAGTGCTTTGAAAAGGAAAATGATAAATGTTAACTGTTATTAAATGCTGTAATTTTTGCACTAGTTGTTTCTAAACACGTCTTAGACAATGCAGCTATGGATTGTTTCATAACACTGCTGTATTTTGTTCCAGTGCTATACCATTGTAGTTTTGAAAATCATCAAATTTAGCAAAGTGAAGAGTCAGGACCAGACATGGAATGGAGTATATGTGCATACACACACTTGGCTATGTATGGAAGTGCTTATGTAATGTAAGTTCCACGCTTACCTTAAAGATACAGTGAACAATAATTCAGCACTAATAGTATTAAAAATATTGAAGTGGCTATGTACTTGAGGGCACAGCTTTTGAGAGTAACTCACTGAGGCACCCAGCCCAAGATCCCCAAGACCCTGGAACTGTTGAAGTCTCATGTTATGCTTTTTCACAGAGAAGTCAAAAATTGGTCTTCCAGGAAGTAGTGTTTTTTCATTAGGTACCATATTACAAGTCACCACAACAGGCAATAGGAAGGTGATGCCCAGAAGTCCACTTGAAAACGACTGCATGAGATGTTTTTGTATTGAACAGCTTATTTTAGTAGGAGGATTTAGTTTAGTCTGTAGATGCCAAAATACTCTTGAATCTTCATCATCTATTGCATGTTAAATACTCCAAATTTGTAAATTTTTTTAATCAATGAAATGTACCTATAATAACATTATGACAAGGTGGATTTTTCTCTTTTAAGTAGTAGATTTTTCTGATCTGTTTACAGTTTATTATCTAACCGGATTTAGACACCATCATCTAGTGTTTCAGTTTAATTCTGTTATTCCACCTCAGAGAGGGAGAAAGAGAAAATAACTCCTGCCATAATCCTAGTCTACATCCTTCTTTGAACCTAAATTACCTCATAAAATTCTTCTCACATATTCTTAGTGTACTTTTATTCACTTGAACTCTTTTTCCCTCTTTGTTTCCCTGGACTTGTATTCTACAACTGCAGTATATGGATTTTTAAAACAGATGGGTGTTTGACTCACATAAGTAGAGATTGTTGTCATGAAAATATCTAGACAAGAAAATTTGTATTAAACATAAATGAACTGAAAAAAAAAATCATTCAAAAACAGTTTATCCTAATAAAAGAGCAAAAATTAAAATGTACCAGCAGAAAAATATGACTGTAATTGAACACTGTAAAACACTAAAATACAGTTGTCACTTTATACTGAACTATTTTATAGGACATTGGCAACACCTAAGTAGATAGATATTTTTGGTTTCAATTTATTTTTTAAAATTTTATGAAAATAAAAACTATGTTCTCCAAAATTATATTGTTTATAGAAGGATAATTTATGGAAAAGATTACAAATAGAATTAAGTTTTTAGAAAAAAGCTTTATATTTCAATATCCTTTCTTCAGTAACTTCCTTCTAATTTTTACCTTTTATACTCTTCTCTGCTATAAAAACTGCATGCTGAGCAGTCCTAAAACTATATTCATGAAAGACTGTAAGATACAATTTGCTTTTGGAACAGAGAGTAGTAATGGAGGTGGACATGGTGACAGTACATTGCAGATTGTGAAAAATAGAAGAAATTTATAGTCCATTTTCTCAGAAAGTTCTTGCTCATTATTACTTCTGATTTCAGTAATCTCACAGGAATTTATCTAAAGCCATCTACTGAACACATGACCACAAAACCCCTAACTTTTAAAGGTAAAGTTACAAGCAGTCCTAGCACGTTGGGCTGGAAAAAGTCTAGAACATCAAAATTAATATTGAAAAGAAGTTTAACAAGATGTGTGGAGCTAAAAAGGAAAAAGTGAAGCATATAAAAAAAAAGAACAAAAAAAAAAAACCCAAAGCAACCCCCCAAAAAACCCAAAACAAAAAATAAAACAAATTTAACAAAAAGAAAACCCAAAAATAAACAAATAAACAAACAAACAAAACAAAATGAAAGCCCCCCAGAACCTAAAAAAATCCCTACAAACCAAAAAGTGATGGAATTGTCCAAAAATTTTATCTCACAGAAAATACAGAATAAAATAATATGAGAGAGAACATGAGGCAAGATGAGGCATATATTACATGAAAAGGAATCTAATCTAAACAACATTGTAAACCTTTAAGGGAAGAGGCTTTCTGTAAAATGCAAACAGACTTGCATGCAATCAGGTATCCAAGCAGCCTTAAGCCTCTCTTAATACATTCAGAAACAAAAGAGAAACATCAGTGAGAAAAGTTTAAATGGTGGGATGGATGACAGAAAGATGGATAGATGGATGGATGGATAGATAGATAGATAGATAGATAGATAGATAGATAGATAGATAGATAGATAGATAGATAGAAGATAGATGCATAAGGGGAAAAAACCAAACATATTTTCTGGTGTCTTAGTCCATTCTTCTCTTAGTGCCATGTGGGTTTTATGCCAGGTAACAGGTGGAATTTAGTTTCAGCCTGTTTTTCTAAAAGGTACATTTTTCCCTTCAGCAGTTTTAGTGATAATCCATTCACTATTATTTTCTGGTATTTCTGCAATAACATTTTCAGGAACTGTCAGGTCAAAGAGATGGATTAACACTATTCAGCTTACATCTAAAGGCTTCCTTTTACCATTAGTATGCTTAGATTATTTGCGTAGCCTTTAATACTACCGTCAGCAAAAAAATCTAGTGCGTAAAATAAAAAGCTTGATAACTGTCAATTTAAACTCAAGCCAATGGTGGAAAATTGGCAGTAAGACTTGACTTAGATCTCATTAACTACAATTCTGATGACTATAAGTAACAAGTTCTCATAAAATGCTATCTTAATTTTTTATATGGATCTTGTCTGAGGAAATGAAAAACTGTATTTTTTTGTTGTATTTGCTTTATTAGGAGGTATTTATGAGTCTGAAGTTCTATTTATCACTGTGCTAATCACTGTACACCCACTTGGGAGCTGGCTTTCAAGAACAAAAAATATTGAGTTAAACATCATTCCATTAAAGAAGACTTTTAAGACAAATATTCTTCTTTTTTTTTATTTTTGTCTAGGGAACAAACTTAAATGTTTCTGCTTTTGTATTGGCTGTTTGTCTACTTGATAAGAAGATAAGAAATCCCAAATGTACTTGAAAAAATTAACCAAATGGTCACTCACAGGGCAGAAACAAATTGGGTCTCTGTGAAAAGACTTCTGGAAATGTAGGTATACAGAGAAGTATAGCTATTTTTAACCATTAACATACAGAGAATCCTTTGTGAATGAAGTCTTGTCCCTTCACTACCTGTAAGTTTTCAGTCTCAATGGAATATTTCCAAAATACAAGCCCATTTTAGAGTCCATCCATTCCTTCACGGGAAAGCACCATTACCAATGTCAGCTGGTTTCTTTAATACTGTCACTAAATCTGTCTATAATATCTGTTTTACCATTCTTCCAGAGCACGTTATCATAAGCTCAGTAGCAACTAGTTACCTGTTCAGCTGCACCAGGTTTCACTGCTTTATACAGAGAGTGTTTTCACTAACAGGTCATTCCTATAGAATTAAGTTTGGACTGAAATGCTGTAGTTTTTCTCTGTGTAATTAACCACACACACCCTCCTCTCTCCCATCTCCCCAACCTCACCCCCCAAAAATAAAACAACCACCAACACCACCACCAAGCCACCAAAACCAAAAAACACTACGAGAAAAATGAATGCAATAAGCTAGGGTGATCTGCATGCAAGAGTATTTTTCCCATGTGCCTGATTTTGTGATGTATTATTTCTTGTTCCAGTGACACTGTTTTTTCCTGATCCTTGTAATTATGTTTCAACCTCTAAGGAACAGAGATTCATTTATTGTGATTCTTTCCTCACAGGACTTTTGCATTGCTTGCAGTTTGCTCAGAATGCACTAGCAGAGTTGCCACTGGTTCGAACAGGTATTGTGCTGGCTGTGCATTCTTTACATTGCTACATACAGACTTATAGATTGATTTGAATATGCCATATGCAGTTTTTAAATCCCTTGCTGGAATTGGCTTTAGCAAGATCTGAGGCTCACTGACTGAAACCTGTGCTGATGTCAATCAGTTCTCAAACTCTAGTTACTCTTTCTAATTGTGTGCCCAAAGTCAGCAGGCAATCACATTTTTATTGCACTAGACTATATGGTATGAAAGTCAGTGTCCACTAAAATCTACCTCATTTGTCCCTGTTTCTTTTCTACAGGAATATAAAATCTTTCCCATGTTCAATTTGTCACCATTCTCCTTTTCCCCATTCCCCCTAATATGGATCAGACTCTGAGAAACCGTCCATAAAGTCCCCCACAAATTCCACTTTCACATTCTTTCAGTAAGCTAATTTCTTTTGCAACCCTTGGCATTATGTGGAGAAAATATTTTCTGCTGCTCCTTTTCCTTGCATGTCTGTGTGTTATTTTAGGAAGGGAGGGAAATTTCAGAATTTGTTATGCATAAATACTGCTGTCAACAATGAAATCTGATTTAGCATGATCTGGCAGCCATATTTTTATTACCTCTGTTTAGTTTTAATAGTTATTTCTTAAACATGGTATGATTAAGTAACATAATAGAACTTGGTATATTCTCTTTGTGTACATATATGCACTTGCAATAAAGTGCAAACGCCAATGGTAAGTAAAAAGAAATGCTAAGCATACAATTATTAAACATAGTTAGTGTTAAGGATATACTGTGTCATCCTACATCTGTGTATTAACATGCATTTTTACTGCACACCATAGATTGAAGGGCATCTTACATCTGGCAGAAGAATTATCTTTGTTATAGAGTATGTCTTACCAGGGCACCTGTCGTCCTGGTTTAGGACGATATTAGGCGTTATCAACAGACAAGAGACATTAGCTTCCTCCAATGGCAGGAAGGAAGGCAGAGAAAAGGCAGCAATTTATTGAACGTATGGGGGGAAGTGAGTATGGATAGGTGTGAGGATTTGGTTATGAATGTACTAATATGAATCTGTTATTGAAGTGGTGAACCAAAGGGAAAAAAAAAACAACAATAATCAATGTCCTTGGAAAACACAGTTGTCCCTTATGCCCCTGGTGGTTGCAATGTGCTGTGATGCAGGAGCTGCAATTACACCTCGGGAGTCCCTCAGAGCACAGGGGTGCAATTACTTTGTTCCCGCCGGCAGGGGGTGCTGTGTGTCAATAGGGACGCATCCAGAGGGGAAGGAGCCACGTGCAAGCAGGAAAAAAAAATGGTGGGTGCCAAGCCCAGGGAGAAAAGCCCCCGCAATGAGGATGGGCTGGCAGCGCACAGTTCAGGGACTGAGAGGGACAAGGGGACCCCCAGGCACAGGGAAGGCTTAGAGGTCAGGGTACACGAACCAGAGCTTCAGTGGAGAAACTGCTGTGTTCCAGGGGGGCTGCAGCATCTGTGGAGGGGTTTCTCAACTGGAAAACAGTGCCCAGCGACCTCAGGACTCTGCAGGTATGAGAGTGGCAGGAGTTGTGCTGGTTTCCGGGCGAGCAGTGCTGAGAGTAAGTGCTCTGTGCCTTGCCACACGGCCAGAAGAGGCAGAGGGCTGGTCCCCCAGTTTTATAATCCGAGTCCATTCTCCCAGAATCCTCAGTGTATTCTGGGGAATCTCCACCCTCCATCCCAAATATCCCCCAACCCCAGGGGCCGATGGGAAACCAAAGAAAAGAGGTATCCCCTCCCCAGCCCAGTCAGTACTCTGCCAGGTTGCCCTCGCCCCTCACCAATGTGAGGAGAGGAAAGGAGTTATTTTTCTTTTTGTCATCCTCTTCAGCCCCCCAAACCACCACACCTGTGCTCCTGGGTTTTGAGATGAAACTAGGTTTCTCCAAGGACTTGGCAGAAGCTCAGCTAATGGCTTTGCCTTTAATGCCTTCACCTAAGGACCTTCTTTTCTGAACAGCTTGCACCCTGGTTCTGCTGGGGAATCCCAAGCAGAAGGAATGCTCTTTGAGCATCATGGAGGAAGATAACCCAGCAGGGTTATCATGAAGTGCCAAGTCATGAGATGTTGTCACCTCCCTTTTGTCAGTTGCCATCATGTGCTAAAAGGCCCTTCTCTCTTTATCTCAGTGTGAGCTACTAGAAGGTCTCTCCTTGTTCTTTATTTAGTTTTCTCTTTCAGAGTGCTATATGCTGCTACTATAAAGAAAAACAAACTTCATTTCTGCCAAGCCTAACCTATTTTGAATACGCAGATTTTTTACTGACTGAGGATATATCACAATAAACAAACTAGCAACTACTGTGCATTTTTAGTTATTGCCTTTGTTTTAAGAACAAGAACACTGAGATCAATTTCATAAAAACATGCTAAAATATTAGTTTATTTGCTCCATACATTTCAACAAGTTTCATAAATCTAAACTCCTGTGTCTCAGTCTGAGATGGCAAAAAGGGTTAATTAAAAAAAAAAAATTTGTGCCGCGGAGCAGAGATGTGCAGATGTCCTGCCACTGTTACAAGCTCTTCCAAGTGACGCCGGGATGGAGAGATGCAGCAAGAGCCTGTCCTCAGTCAAGATGAGAAAACAAAAGGGGTTTCCACACAGGGCACCTGGATCACCCCCTGGTACAGTGAATCAGTTCTCTCTGGACCCCAGCAGCAGCAGACCAAACCACTGAACTATGAGTAACTTTAAAGCCCCCTCCAGCTCCCACCTCATGCCATCGCTACTCTCCAATAGCAAATGGTTCCAAGCTGCCAGTCTGATCAACCTTCCGCTGATTGCGTCATCAACATGGCAGCCTGTGCACCACACACGTGGCCGAGAACCTCCATGGAATGATGCAGTCTCCCTGGGCACTGAACCCAGCACACAGCGGGAGTGGGGTCTCCGCCACTGAGTGGACATGTGCCTCAGCCGCCAGGTGGAGGCAGCTCCAAGCTCTGCGGAAGCAAGGTCCAGGGAGGGAGAGGGGAGAAGAAAAAAGAAACAATTAAAAAGGGTTTCAACACATTCCCATGCATTACAGGTACTTCCTGGACACTCAAACCATGACATCCTGGCAGCTTCATTTTATGGTGCTGAAACATTTGAGACCCCAGAGCATGTTGTAGGTAAAGCTTAGTAATTTCTACATGTTTTAAGGTAAAATTCCAATCCCCTCCCAGAAGTCAACAGAATAGTTTATGAAGCTTGCTTTTTTTTTTTTTTTTTTCCTTTATATATACAACTTTCTTCCTCCAAGGACTCATGCAAATTGTTTATATTAAAAGTCTAAAAGGTAAAAAGAATTGGTTAGAAAATTTCTCTAAATAATTCAGGAGAATTCCATCATATATAATTGTGAACTTTTATCTTCATAATAATTTCTCAGAAATTCAGTAATCACTCCCAAGAGAAACCAGTTAAATAAAATTAAGAATTGTAAAATATTTCAGAGTTCTTAGAAGCTCCTAGACACATGTCCAGTATGAATTCTGTATTAAAGATTTAAGTTGTTACTAAATATAATTTTGTTTTGTGATACCTCCTTCAATTCTGAAGATACATTTGAATAAAAACTAAAGGCCAGAGTCACATTTTTTTTTAATTTTAATACTTGCCATTGCCTCACTAAAGCTAAGTGACCCATATTTTATTTGAGGAATAGAAAATCAATGTTAGGGATAAGAACTTCACGAATGTCATCAGGTCAGCTAACACGTTACATGTGAAGATAGTAGCAGCTGAAATTCCTTCTTTGAGCCCTGACTCAGACATACAATGCAGCTACAGCTATTACAATGCATTATTTTGTACTAGGAAACAGGCTAGAAATAACAAACATAGGAAATAAGCCAGAAAAACATCTTATAAGGTATCAAACCCTATCTTCATTAATGAATAAATAATATAATCCTTTCTGAAAATATGTGGCGTCTTGTTAGAATCTAAAATGTTTGTATTAATATTGATATTCCCCTTTCTCCACTGAATTTAGATACCCTATGAGACCATATCTACTCTTGTCCTGGCTTTGTACCATTGCTGGGTTACAGGCACTTTAGCAGGTTAATGTCAGTGAGATCCTTTCCCTGTATACAGCTCTGAAGATAGTGTGCAATCAATCATGTAGGCATCGATTTATCCACACTTGGACACTACCATACAACTTTACAAGATGTCTTGGTATTCTAAAGTTTTCTCTCTGCTTTCCTCTAGTCTTTCACAATATTAAGTTCCAGCTAACACCACTTGGGGGATGGTGTGTCTGGGTGTTTTGTTTGGTTTTTTCTCTGGTTGTTTTTCTTTTTTTAAGTTAATTACATCAAAAGTAAACTCAAGTTCTATGCATTCAAATAGAGAGAAGCCAAACCAGCAATCCTAGCAGTACTGCACCTCATTAAAGATGTAAATCAAAAATAATAACAACATAGAGATTTGCTTAACATTTTACCAGTATGCAAATCCCTAATCTGATCCTTGTATAAGGTTGGTTGCTTTATTACAGAATTTAATAAAGAAGTCTCTTGAGTCATTAGAACTGAAAGTTCATTGCCAGAGACATTATTTTGGTAGGCTACTTTAGAATTAGATTCAAATATGTTTGTGTGAAGAATATCAATTTCACTTTGATTTAGAGAAACTGGATATATTCATAGAAGGTTCTGCACAGTGTTTATAGGTGTTCTATTGTAGAATATAATTTCAAGGAAAAATCTCTTACATATACTACTACAGTAGAAATTAGATTCTCTGTCAGGGAATCTATTATTAGTTCATGACCAACTTCAAAGGGTACACATTGAATGCCAATTTGCTTTACATTTAAGCATGTGTTTCCTGTTTGTCTTACAAGAGTAATGAAAATAACAGATTTCCAAAAGAAAAAAAAAAAACCACTTGGAAATGGAACTTGAATGAACTGACATAGACACAAAATAATTGTACACTACCTATGTTTCTCAAGTACTGAGTCAAAGAACAAGAAAGGGCTGTAAAACACAAAAGTGTTTTACACTTTTAGATTAAACTACTGGTTATTGGCTTAAAGACTTCATAAACATAATTAAAGCAAAGAAGCTATTGTGTTTTATTTAATGTGTAGAATTTTTTCTTTTTTTTTTTTTTTTTAAACCAAACATATGAATGGGATGAGGAAATATCTCTCTTCATATCTGACACTAACATTCTGTTCCAGTCTCCATTTCAAAAGACATGACTAGAAACTGTTTGACCTAGGTTTTCCTACCATACTTTTACCACACATTTTTTCTGAATTAGCAGAAAAATTTTCCTGGTACTCTGTACTTTTAAAAAGTTGTCAAACTATGTATGATTCTACTTTCAGAAGTAACTATTGGATTTAAACAAAATAAATATCCATAAATATTCATATCCAAGCTTTAACTATTTCTTTGCAGATACTCTCAGGTAGGGCAGAAACATCAAATAAACAGAAAAAAAAGCCCTCTACAACTCTCTAGGTCTGTCTATACTGCTTCCAAATGAATTCCACTTATACAACACTGTAATTACTCCAGCCTTTCCACAGTTCCAAGTTATTCAGAGTACAGTTTGGAATCACTTTGACACATATTAAACAACAGGCAGTAAATGTCTGACGACATAAATTAGTCACTTACTGAAATAAGGAGTGACAATTAATCATCTCAGAGAATACTGGGCAGAATTAGGCATTCCTGTGACTACTATTCCTTACCAACAAACACTAAATCACATGCTGCACATTTTTTTGTGTGTTTAAAGGTATATGTGCTTCCTAATGAAATAAGACTAATTTCCACTTGAACATATAAAATCATGTATAATCATATAATTCTCATTTTTGTTTTTTAAGGTTTTTTACTTTTTAAGGTTTTTTTTACTTTTTTCCCCCTAGAAATACTGTTTTATTTTCTTCTTTAATTGAATTTCCAATTCCCCTTTCATAATATTTTAAAATGTTTTATATCTATATGTTTGCAGATCAATTTAAAATAGACAATCATAAAATATCCTGCTGTGAAGAATATGACACATACTGATGCATTTCTGAATGTCATGAAGTTGAACTAATCTCAGCTGTCAAAATTGTTCCATTAGGAAAACCATAACTTTGGAAGCATCCATCCAGAATAAATAACATTTTTGACCTCTACATCTTTCAGAATAGAGGCAGTACACCTATTATTATGTACATTTTTAACAGAGCTACGCTCACCAAGAATGCAACTACATGTTCAGAAATTGAAGTGATAGAACAGAAAAGATCATTGATTTTAAAAAGTAACCAATCCAAAATTCAGCCTGCATCTTGGAATAAGCCAAATCATTGTATAGTGTGTGGATATGCCCAATCCTGCCTTGTTCCAGTGTGCAGAGTGCACACAGAATCTCAAATACAATTTGACTCTCTCCAGTTTATCCTAGAAAAGAATTTTCTCCAACTTTACATCAAACATATTCTAATTTCAGTATGTATTGAGTGCAATTTTTTTTTTTTTTGGTAGACTCTTCCTACAACATTCACAGAATTTGGGAACAAGTTAGGTTAGGCCTGTAAGCAAGAGTCTCCCACTAAAAAAAACACAGTCCTCAATTTCTTTTTTTTTTTCAGATTTAGTGGAAACTGGGAATATCCAGGAAAGTTGAATCTTTAAAAAAAATCTTAAGCAATTTTCAATGTTATACTTCCAGTTAGTCATTCAATTGGACAAATCCCTTAGAGTCTCTAAATCTTACCTGAAAAACATATAGTGAGGAGAAAACAAATCTTTCTTACATTTATATACTGTGCTGAAGCCAAAAGAATAGAGTTAGCAAACTTTAGACTTTGTCTCTCATATCTGTCTTTAAGGACTCTCCAGAGAATACTTTACTGTGCAGCACAATAGAGGTAGGGTGTTAATTTCTAATGGTAGTGGATATTATTTTATATTGCTTGCCCAGCTGGAACTTGAAAAAATTATATGACTAAAGAAGTTTGTGTTAGAAGGGACCTTAAAGATCATCTAGTTCCGATTCCCGTGCCATGGGCACAAAAACTCCTTGTGAATGTTAGTTAACTAGGTTACTTGGTTGTTTAGGGTAGAAATTACAAGATGTTTCAAAAATTTCATCCCATTTTTATGATCTGTGTTTTGATGCCATTTTTTACCAACTTCCTTATTGTAATGGAGCTGAGTAAGTATATAAAAAAGTGCAAGTACAAACATAATTTTTTCCCTATCACCAACGCTTTTAGCACCATTAGCAAAGAGACCTGACTTGGGTCAACTGTGCATATATGTCCAATAATTTGAAATTCTGTGCACTCTGCTGAGTAAGGTTAGGAAGTAGTTGCTCTGTGACAAGTGCCATTGTCGTCGATGTTAAGTAGTGGCCCATGAATGCTTTCAGCAACTGATCCACATCAAAGTATAATCCAAGTAGAACTGGATTATTTAGCTGGAAATATTTTCACAAAGTTGTGAACAGAGACAAAATACCTTGCAAGAATATAAAACATTTTGTTACAGGAGAGGTAACAGATGACCAAACACTCAGATTCATTTATTACTGAAAATTTGGTAAATACACTATGTTGACATACTATTCTTTGATTTAGCAAGTAATTTCAATCAGTCCTAACCTCTGAAACACTTACCAAAGATTTTCAAGACTATTTATTCAATTGTAACTTCTGGAATGAAATCTAAATTTTTTTATTCATATCCGTTTTAGAGTTCTAAGTAATATAAGTAGTTTTGAAATAGATTCTAGTGTAACAACAAACCAAAGAGGAAGCATTTTGTATTTTCCATCACAATTTTAGAAAAAAATCACTGTGTATAACTTTTTGCCATAGTGTTAATTTTGGTTTTTTGTAGTTTATTACCTTAGTTAATTTTTCACCTTCCCAGCAGGTACATCTAGAAGGACATTTCATTTTTAGTATTTTTTAGGCTGTGTTTCTGTTAAAATATCTTTTTTTCTCACTTTTTCCATATTTCTCTCATAGCAAATGGAATATATGCATTGATTTTAGAGGTATTCTGAAGAGCCAGTAAAAATAGACGTTTTGTCCAAGGACTTATATTATCCAGATCATCTTGAACTCACACAGTTAGTTAATAATACCCACCCCCCTGTTTTGTTTAAACCCCCAAAAAATCAACACCTCTAGCTTTGATTAAGCTAATGACTACCTAAAAATGAAATCCCCAAAAAATTTAGCTTGGTCAGAATTCTTTTCCATCACATGTCATACTAATACCTCAGTTTGTTCTCCTCTTTTGTCTGTGGTTCCATGAAATTTTTTATTGCTAGCATAGGATGACTGCTCTTCACAGGACATGAATTAGATATGTATGTTTGACTTAAAAATCTTTTAACTGATTTAGAATGGAAAGTCTAAATGAAAGTTTCTTTTTCTTTACACATACTAGAAATACCCACCTATGTAAAATAGTTTACTGTACCGAGCAGCTAATAAAATATACAAACACAAAAAATAAACAGGGTACTGCCACTTTTTATTAAGGCAGGAGAGAATGAGTATGATTGTTGAAATCTCCTTTCTATTTCATGTACTTAAAATATCCTTTCCCTGAATTTCTTATTTTGCCTTTTGCTGTAAAATATCAAGTACCTGTCTCCATGTCCATGCATTAAATACAAAGCAAATTTTTCCTCTAGTTTTAAATTAGGTACATCCATAGTAATTCCATTAACATTACCTGAAAAACAAAAAAGTAAATACTGATTGTGTCAAAATTAGACTCTATGGATTCATCACTGCAGAATATCTATTTAAGTTTTACTCTGAAAACAGAAGCCAACTGATGCTGTGCCAGGAAGGAAGGAAGGAAGACTGGGTATTGTAGATCTACACTTTCTTATATGACAGTAAACATACTGTTCAAATCCATAATTAGTACTTAATTTCAAACTTACCCTTTTTTTTTTTCACTGTGATAAAAGTAAATGTAAGTAATGAGCATAATATTTCAGTTGAATTTAAAATGGTTAACCCCATTGTATTTCTGTTCACGTGTGCTGTTATAAAAATCAGCAGAAAAAAAAGCTAATAAACTTGAAAAACATATTGTATAAGAATAGTCGTTATCAAGGAAGAGTACTGTGCAATGTGTCATGTCAGTTAAGACACTAGAAAGTGAAAATACTTCAACATTGCAGACTTAAGGTTGTGCTTTGTAAGTGGACAGAACAGCTTTAGCCTTTTAGTTTACATGTTATTGCAGTTACTAGAGTGAAAAGGTTTTTCTTCTAATTCAGCATAAATTACCTGGGAAATCGTGTTACCATGTTACTTGTTTCCCAGCTCATTGGAGATAACCTGATAGACAGAACTTGTAGGTAAATATTCGGTAAGCAATCCTTTTTCATTACTGAAATTGATAATTATAGTTCTTTCCCTCCTCAATAATTGTATATATATAACTGCTCTTCCTTTCAACTTTAATATCACATTTCTAACCAGTGAATGGACAGAAGAGCACTAGTATAGACATTATCCTAATGTTGTTTTCCCTTCTAGACAACAATTTGAACTCAAACAATAAAGTTAAATGGAAAAGACACTATACTAGTTTTTCAATTACAGCAGAGCCAGGGAGCCACAATTATCCCTTTCATTACTGAAATACTTCTCATAGCAAGCAGAATCCCTGCTGCTGCTACTTCTGCTATTCCTCTTGCTGTTACTGCTGCTCTTAAATTGAAGTGCCCTTGAAATCAGATGAGGTTATAGGTCACTACATAGAAGTTAAAATTGTGGAAAATGTATATTTAAAGAAAAAAAAAAAAGGGGGGGGGGGGGGGGGGGGGGGGGAGGGCGCGACAACAACATTTTTTCTTTTTT
>VYZS01039662.1:3049-34698 GCA_013400695.1 Neodrepanis coruscans | reverse complement strand
CAAACCCTCTAGGAATTCTTGTGCTGGTGCTTTGGCAAGGCTCAGCACTTGACTCTCTCTCCCTTTCACTGTAGGCACTCCAGTGTAGGCTTTCTGCACTGCAGCTTAGGAAAACCAGTCCTGCAGTGACTTGTCACTTTAAAGGTCTCTTCTCCAGAAACTGGGCTTCACAGTGGCTTCCATGCAGAAAAAAATCTTGGCTCCCCCATGCCAGAACAGCAGCTGCTGACATTCAGCGAGTTTTTCACAAACAGCCTTACTAAGAAAGTGGGCAAGTCTTACATGTTCTTGTAGCCCTTAGAGCCACCAGCAGCAACCTTTGTGCAGCTGACTAGAGCAGTATGCCAATCCTTCAGAAAACTTGCTGAGTTTATTTTTCAGCCACGCCAGCAACTGACTAAAGCAAGCATTAGTAGAGCTATTGCATGGCAGCCTTTTTTAGGCATAAGAGAGTTCCAGACTTGATGTAGCCTTCCACTCCCTTCTGCTTATGAGATAGAGTAGCACGGGAAAGAGTAATAAAAGGATTAATTAGTGACATGGCTTAAATTTCAAGTGCAGAATAAAAGGATTAATTAGTGACATGGCTTAAATTTCAAGTGCAGTTCTCCTTTCAAGTTACTTGGAGACATACAAGCTCTTTACTTTCCAAGATGAATCTTAACATCAGGCAAGCCAGTGCTGCTCATTTATTTTTAAGGTCGTTAGAATGTGATGCAGTTCACTGCTGTCAGGCTGCTGTTTTGAGAGCATGGAGACTTTAAAAGGAAGAGGATATAGATGCATGTAACAAAAATGAGTCCTAGGATCACAGAATGGTCTGTGTTGGAAAGGACTTTAAAGACCATCTAATGCAGCCCCCTGACATGGGCAGGGACACCAGGTTGCTCCAAGCCCCATCCAACCTTGCCTTGGATACTTCCAGGGATGGGGCAGCCACTCCTTCTCTGAACCTGTTCCAGTGCCTCATCACCACCACAGTAAAGAATTTCTTCCATATATGTCACCTAAATTCCCCTCTTTCAGTTTGAACCCATTCCCCCATGTCCTCTCCCTACAGTTCCTGATGAACAGTCCCTCCCTTGTTTCCTTGTAGGCCCCTTCACAGACTGGAGGGTTGCTCCGAGGTCTCCACACAACCTCTTTTCTTCTCCAGGCTGAGCAGCCCCGACTTTCTCAGCCTGTTTTCACAGAGGAGGTGCTCTAGTCCCCTTATTGACTTTGTGACCCTCCTCTGGACTTGCTCCAACAGTTCTATATCTTTCTCATGTTGGGAGCACACAGTATTCAGGTGGGGGTCTCACTAGAGCAGAGCAGAGGGGCTACCAACTGCCATACTTAATTATTTCAGCGTTTGACTGTTTTCTGTCTCCTTCGCCACCAGGAGAGGATGGCAGGCAGCCAGCTAAGGTCATCCCATCACACCCAGCCACCCCTACACATGGACAGACTGGGAACTACCATGTCCAAATAAAAAGACAAGTAAACATTTTAACAGGGAGTACATTTATTGAAGTGTTCAAAGCCTTGCACTCCACTGGATGCTGTCCATAACTTAAAAAGCAAGAGCAAAACATTGCAGCAGGTTCCAACTGGGCTACTAAAAAACTCACACAGCCATGTCACTTAAGAAATACACTTAAATTGCTCAATCATTTTGGTCTTCATCCCAGTCTTTCTTTCCTGATGGAGGTTTAGGGCCACCAGCTGGTTTTGCCATAATGATCTTGAAGAGAACAGAGAAGAAAAAGCTGATGTTAGAATCCAACAGCCAAGTGATGCTGACTGTTAGCATTCATTAAATTCATGCAGATTCCCTACTCTGAATCTAAGCAAGTGAGTATTATTATCCATCTAATCCAGATATTCACAACTTAGTTTATTTTCTTGAAAAAGGCAGTAACTGAGCCCTGACGCAACACAAAAGATTATTTTACCTCATTTTTGCATGCAAATTAAGACTTCAGTTAGTCTACAGAAAGTGAGTGCTTAAATAGGCCAGCAACAGACTTGGTTTACAGGATGCACACTCCAGGAAGCAGAATGTTCTGAATTATTGCATCTAAACATCACACTTCAAAACTGTGAAATCCATTAGTCCCACCACATTAAAGGCTCATTCTCTGCACTTGCTGTGGTGAAAAGTAAGGCCAAAATGAAGCTGCAGTGTCATCCCTGCCATGAAAATCTGGGTTTTGGAGTAAAATTCATTTGCAAAGGCACAAGTACAGGATGTAGCTCTCAGCACTCTGCAGAGGACAGCAGTGCTACGTATCATCAACACAGGAACCACCTGCCACGTGCTGCTCAGTGAACTCATGCAATGCATTCACACACAGACACCCCTCTGCCAGAGGGACAGAGCTTACTGCACTCTTATTTTTCAGGCTCATCTTTCCAGTCATCCTTATCCCAATGTCCTTGTTGCTTAGGGACTTTTGGACCGCCTGCTGTTTTTGCCATAATAATCTACAGGAATTTTACATGCAGACACAGTTTTGCTGAAGTTTCACAAGACAGGTAAAAGACTTTTTCATCATTAAGATTGTAATCTCTTATTATTCCTAAAAATTGGGGTTTCATGTAAAAACAATGCATGAGAGGTTTCTCCTATTAACTCTCATTCCTAGAGAAGCTAGGATAACTTTCTGGATAAAAGCATCAACTGTCAAATCTTTAAATAAAAAAAGCCCAAAACTAACATACACGAATAGCACTGCTACAGAAGCAGCAACATTCCAACATGGCAGTTTACAAGCTCTTGAACAAGTGACTTCTTGGCTTTAAGAAATAAACCAACCATGTTTTCAAGCAGCATTGTTTTTACACCTTGAATTCCCAGAAGATTCACCCACTTAGCATAAGGGTTCTGCAAGGTTTCAGTTCACCACCCAAATTACATGAAAGCTTACCTGATCAACCCTTAGGACAGTCACTGCTGCATTTGTAGCCAGCTTGATACCCCAGAACTTTCCAAGGTATGCGTCTAAAACACCAGCTTCTAACATATCTTTCACTGCAGCAGCTTCAGCCTGTCAGACAGGGGAAAAAACATTATTCAAAACCTCCTCAGACCTTTTATCTAGCAAGGTATTATTCACTTCTCCCTTCAGAAAATCTTCATTCCTAATCCATCAGCAGGAAGACAAAACCAGTAATTACTGAAGACTTATTAGTCCAGTATCCCACTTCACCTCCTACTATCCCACTGGCCTCTAAGGCCGCTCTACTATTAACTGCTCACTGATTAAAACAACACTGAAGCATCTCTCTGGACTGTGCAATTCAGAGCTTCCAATGATTTAAAATACTCTATTAATACTTCATTCCAATAGAAGTGTTCTTAGATCTAACCCTGTGCTGCAGGGCACCCACCAAGTAACATGGGAGATCATTTACCTCGATATCAAATCCAACATTTTTCTTCCCTTCTTGATGCACAGCATAAAGTTTGGAGATGACCTCGTTGGCCTTTACTCCAGAGTTTTCTGCCAGTGCTCGAGGAATGGCTTCAAATGCCTCAGCAAACTTCTTGATGGCATATTGGTCAAGCCCAGGACAAGTCTAAGGTGAAGTTGAAAACCACATCAACATTTCAAGAACCTTAAGGCAGGAAGGCATTTCCCCCCTCCGTCTTTTATTAATGCACACAAAAAAAATAATTTTTGTATGTTTCTAAGACATGTCTGTGTGAAAAAAAAATGAAAAATAAAAAGGGCAGGAGCCCACTTGCTGTACCTCTCCATAGGATGTGATCTGCTTGGCCAATTCAATCTCTGTTGCACCACCCCCAGGAACAAGACGCTTATCCTGTGAACAAGAACACACCAAAACACGCTTTTTTTTTTTTTGCTTAAAGCATCTTAGAAATTAATTTTTACTTTTCAGAATTTCCATACTCTATCAAGAATGCAAGAGAACTTCACTCCATGCAGACTTACTACAAAACTGCTTCCGAACAAACATGAATTATAAGGGAAATCCACCAGGATTTACTCATTCATTCCAATGTCTTTAATAGCTCCCTTTGCAAAAGGAAAAAAAAGCAAAATAATAATGCCCTGGGTTTTGTGTCTGGAATTTTGGGGCTTTTTTTGAACAATTTCAACCCGTGGCTAAAAGACATTCCTAGGTTTTCTCATCTTCTCTATTATTTTGGTAGGAAATATCACGCAGGAAATCAATCTACTGTACACTAAGCTTAATATGTCAACAGGTATTACAAAGTATTGAAAGTTTTTGTTTTGCTTTCTGTCATTTTAAATTAAGCACTTTGTATATTCTCTGGCAAACCAGCATTTGCTTATTAACTCTGGCCTTTTAAACCAAAAAGCAATCATCATAAATCATAAGTCAGCCCAACTTCCGTAGCATTTCTGTGCTCTAAATCAATGTGCATGTCTTGGTATTTACAGGGGATTTAAGCATCAAACAGTTTTAAAAATTTTTGCAATGTCATTTTCCAAGCAAGGAAAAGGAACATATCCCCAGTGACAAAATTACCTAGATTTTCTTCTGAGCCTGGCTTCCAAGGAACATCACAAAACATTTAGGGAATGAGTCAAGGAAGAGGCTGACTGTTGCTAGAAGTGGTAAAACTAATCTGCCTTCAAGAAGTTCCTCCTCACTGGAAAAATGAGTGCAGTGCATGCTCAGCACCATCTTTTTGTGTCCCCTACACTGGCAGCAATCTTCTCTACACCTCAACACCTCACAGCCTTCTCTACAACTCCAGAAGGCACATAATTTAAGTATCTGCCACAGCCCTTATAGCTGTGAGCACAAAGCAGGCACAAGTCTTGCCCCAAACCTGATCCACTGCTCCCTTCTGGTGACCCCAGTGTTCTGCTCACTTACCCTTGTGAGCACTTTGAAAGTGTTGACACCATCATCCACTGCTCTCTCTATGTCATCCATCAGGTTGTCTGTGGATCCACGGATCAGGATGGTGGAAATGGCACCATCCTCCTTCTCTGTTCAGACACATGCATTACTCAATTAACCCTCTTACAGGTAAAACACATCTCCCTTTAAATCAGCACCTCTACACGACATACATACCATGCTTAAACACAACAACCTGTGTATCCCCAACCTCTGATAAGTACACACTGTTGCAGTGACCCATTTCTTCAAGAGTAGGGGGAGTCTGGAAGGGAAAACGGGAGTTAGGAGGTGAACCTGCTCATCAGCTCTCACCCTCGTGCTCTTCATTTGAAAAGTCCATACCAGTCTGGGAAGGGCTGTTGCACCAACAGTTTTGCACAGTCTCCTCAGATCCCACTTGGAGTTCAACCTTGAAAAAAAAAGTTTCCAGAACAATGTCAACACAGCAGTGATGCAGAGAGGCATCTCATCCTTGCTAAATCCTCACATGAGGGCTGTGACGAGGAGAAACCATTATGGAATAGTCTCATATGCCTTTGAGGCCACATCACTCTTTACCAGATCCACAAATTTTGATATTCTTGATTTCAGCTGTGCTACAGGAAACACTGAAACCAGAATAACACAAGTTACTCCCCAGTCAGCTGCCACACAGAGGGGAAATTCAACTGAGAAACTTAAGCTATGAAACAACTCTGACCTACAAATAAGCTGCAGTATTTTGTTGGTTTGTGAGCCAAGAGACAGGATGAGAAGTACACTTGGTGAATCTGGCAGGCCTAATGTTTTGATGCTCTTGCAGCACTTACCTGACTAACATGAGGTTGTATTTGTTGGCATAATGAAGAGCCATGTCTGCCACTTTGCCCCCCGTTACCACAACGTTTGCACCACTGTCAGCAATAGCTTTGACTTGCAAATCCATTAGATTTTCTTCCCCTTTACTGAAATTCATCAGTTCTTCAGCATTCTTTATAAGTACAGTGCCCTGGTAAAACACAGACACTGTTAGCAATTTAGTCAAATAATCACAAATTTAAAAAGAAAGCCCCAAAATATTTCAATCAACAAGTGTCAAGATTATTTATATTCAAGTCTAAAAATAAGAGCACATAAGCATAAATAGAGATGTAGCTTATTTTCAGCTTTAACATACCTTAGTTTCAGTTATCATCCCATCAAAAGGGCAGGAATACACAGCTATTTTTGCATCTTTGACAGAAGTAACATCTCCTTCAGTTTCCTTTTTAAAAACCATGCCATGCAGGACTGAGGAAGCAGAAATACCAGCACCCTGAAAGGAAATAAATGGGATTTGAGACTTTTTACAAGGGTATGTAGTGACAGGACAAGGGAGAATGGCTTTCAACTGAGCAAGAGTAGGTTTGGATTAAATATCAGGAAGAAATTCTTCCCTGTGAGGGTGGGGAGGCCCTGGCATAGGTTGCCCAGAGAAGCTGTGGCTGCCCCATCCCTGGAAGTGTCCAAGGCCAGGAACAACCTGCGATAGTGGGAGGTGTCCCTGTCCCTGGCAGGGGGTTGGAATGAGATGATCTTTAAGGTCCCTCCCAACCCAAATCATCCTCTAATTCTGTGAATGAGGGAACATCTGATTCCTGATGATTTATTGTCAGGAAGCTGCACTACCCTTCTTGAAAAGGAAACTTTACAATCGTTTGGATGTAACACCCCAAGTTGTCACTGCAGCACAAAGAAATAAGACTTCAGCTGATTCAGCAACAACAAACACTTGTCTTACATGTTTTTCATTTCAGATTATTTTCAAAATTCATGACTTTTGTTTCTGAAAGCTGCTACTGGGCACTAAATAAGAAAGTAAAAGCCAATTTCCGGAATTCACCATGCATGCCGTAACACAACAGAAATTACGTTAGAAAAGGCTCTTTCAAGTATTAGCCTTCATTAAACTATTTACCTTAATAATATAGCAAAACCAGTTACTTACCACGATTTTGCACACTCTGATATTATCAACATTGAAATGACCAGAATCAGGAAGAATAGAAACTGGGGGGGGAAAAAAAAAAAAGAGAACGAATTTGTGTTGCTTAATGAATAAAGTAGAACACAAACACCACAAATAACGCCTGCAATTCTTCTGAAGTACTAAATTTCAGTGGTTTGAGATGCCTACCTTAATTCAAGACAATTATAACCTGCTAATAACTGGCATCAAGAGACACAGAAAATTTGTTTACAATGCAGGAATCAGAAAACAACATTTACTCAGGCTGAGCTCAAATATCCATCCATCCAAGTACATTCAGGAGAAAGATCTGACTCAGTATATTGGAGAAAACACTGGAAGTAAATATAGAGGTTTGTTCTTAGAAACCTAAAGTGAGAAAACAACTCGAGAGCCACAGTCTTGCTTCCATTGTCCCATGGCTAAGACTGGTAACAGCTTCCCTGAGGCACAGTGTATCTTCCTAATTACAAAAAATAAGAGGGAGAAAGAGGGGTTTCTGCTCTAAAAACACTAGAAAGCTATTTCTGTAAACTTCCAGCAGAAAACACAAACCATTTCTGAGCCACAATGCCAAGGAAGAGTTCAACGTGAGAAAGGCTAAATCCTTCCACCCAGTTCAACCTGCCAAATGCTTTTTATCTCACACCAAGGCACAATGACCACAAAAAAACCCACCCGAGCTTCTCAGATGCACCCACACACCTCCTCTTGTCCACTTACCACAGGCCTGGGCGATAAGCTTGGCCAGGAAACGTTCATTGCCATATTGTTTGCTCATCACTGAAGTGTGCAGCAGAGAGGCCACTTCCTCCACGTCTCGAAGGTTCTTTGCAGAACAGCACACCAGGTCTGGGAGAATCTCCAGGGCCTTCCTGCAGGCCTTTTCATATCCTTCAATCACCTGTGCAGCAAACAACAAATATATTCACCACATCACCCCCCTATCTCATTTTCAAACAGCTGTAGAACATCAGCAGAAGCTTTTAAGGGAAACCGCAAAACAACAGGGTTCTGCTTTAAACACCTTTAGCTAAAAAAAAAAATCAGTTCAGGAGATTCACAGTATGACCCAAGAACACTGAGAAATGGTAATGTGGATTGAAGCCATGTGAACTGTGATGTAACTTGCCTCTGAGACAGACAACCCCATCCTCAAGAGGTCTTCTGCTAACTCCAGAAGGACTCCAGCAAAAACCAAGACAAAGTTTGTCCCATCTCCAACCTCTTGCTCTTGCATGTGGGAAGCCATCACCAGCATTTTGGCAGCAGGGTGCTGGACCTGTAAAAGAAGGTTCACATCCTGGTTACTAACATCCCACCCAGGGGTGCAGCTCCAGGCTCTCCTGTGCAGCCAGTACAAGCTCTCTCATTCAAAAACTGTACCTAAAGATACTCAGAACGCACAAACTTGGGAAAGAAAGCAGCACAGATTACCTTGGCTGATTTCCCTAGTAAGAAAAAGTAAAAAGGGGCATTAAAAAGACAATTAGAGAGCTGAATATTGCCCCTACAACATGAATTAGACACCTCTGACACTGGTTCTGTGCTATTTTTACAGGATGCAGTGGCTTCACAACTAAGTTCTGCAACAAGAAAGCAGCCTGGAGTTTAGATCTTCAGGCTGAATTAATGTGCAACACACAAAGTAGACATCTAAATTACAGTAATTTTAGTAGTTGGGGTTTTTTTTAGCTTAAAGCTTACACTGCTTCCCCTGTGCAGTAAAAACACTGTATTCTTGAATGAAATTAGAGCAGCTGTCATTTTATACCACAAAATAACATGCAAGACTCACCATGCAGGTTAATTTTAAAAAACAGAACTGAAACTTCCACATGATTCCACTCACATTGAACACTAACACAATGTGTTCAGTAAGGAAATACTTGCAACTCACACTATTTCTATCAGTAAGTAGAGAATTCAGTAAAATATTATTTGTGTTCTTGTCACAAATAGGATTTGGTAGTGCAGGGAAAAGTTAGGACAGCCTTTCTATGCTTTTACGGTATTTATAGCAGGAAAATGCTTTATCCTCAGCTTCTTAAATTCAGCTGATGGATTCCAAGCTAACAGGAGAATGTGGCAACCAACAACACTGGGAGATTAACACAACAGCTATTTCACTCAGGCTTTTCCATGGAAAACACTGCACTTCCAGACACACCCTCTTTTAAATCTACACTGCTCTGGGGAAAAGCAGGGAATTATTCTCCTACAACTACTTAATGATGCTTTACAGAAGAGTTATACTCCTCCTTGTGCATCTCAAAAATCTTTAAAAAAAGGTAAATTATTTACAAAGTGACAGATGCAAATCATCTGGCAGATGTCTGGCAGACACGTGTTTCCTTGCTGACAGTCAAAAGAACCACAGCAACCCATGAGCAGAAAACCTAGTTCATAACTGGCATCTTCCGGAGCAAGGAAAACTTACTTCCAGCTCCCTCAGTATGGTGGCAGCATCATTGGTAACAAAGAGCTTCTCCAGGTGATTGATAACCATTTTGTTCATTCCTAAAGGAGGGAAACCAAAAAAAAAAATTTCAAAGCCCATTTCGTTACACAAACAGTATTTGGCTTCATAACTGTGCAGGTGTATCTTGCACATTAAAATGGAATTTCTGAACAAGCAATTTTGTTTTCCCGAATTTAATTTCATTATTTAATTAACCAATCCAGGAGAACACCTTGTTTCTGTTGACCTTCAAACACAGCATTTGGCCTCAAAAAAAAACTCAGCAGTAATTTCAGGGTTTGGTTACCATTGGGCCCATAAGCTGTACGGGTGGTTTGAGCAAGTTCTTTGCATGCCTGGATGTTCCTGTAGACAGCTTCTTCTAGTCCTGAATAATGCTAAACAAAAGAAAGATGATGTCATCACAATCAGGCTCACAAAAAAAAACAACACACCCTTCTCATCAAAGCAGCATCCACCTAGTGAGTCCCTGGATGCTTTTTATTCATTTACATTGCTTTGCAGAAGGCAGCTCTTGCTATTTTGGCCTTGAATTTTCCACAATGACCCGGCAGTTAGGCCACTTTGTTTCCCTGCTCTGCCCCTCTCCTTGATGCATCCCACGATTTGGCTCCCAAGGGTTCTAAAAAGGCACAGAGAGGGCTTTCACAGCTGCTAATTTCATTCTTCTTCCTATTAAGTGGCAGCAAGCAGAATTTCTATTATATTCTTTTTCCTGCAATTAAAGTCCCTTGCTTGGAGAGAGGGACTTTGCAGAAGGGCCTGGGGTACCAGGACAAGGGGGGATGGCTTCCCACTGACAGAAGGGGCGTTGTGATTGAACATTAGGAAGAAATTACTGGCTGTGAGGGAGGGGAGACCCTGGCACATGTTGCTTGGAGATGCTGTGGCTGCCCCATCCCTGGAAGTGTCCAAGGCCAGGTTGGAGCAGCCTGGGATAGTGGGAGGTGTCCCTGGCAGGGGGTGGGATGGGATGGACTTTGGGTCCCTTCCAACCCAAACCATCCTGTTGATTCCGTGAATAAAATAAAATTTAAAAAAATAATAAAAATCCCACACACATGCTTGCTTTCTGCCCTTCATTCTGCCCCGACCCGCGGGCGGAGGGGCCGGGCAGGAGCCGCTCCCGGAGCCCATCCCGGATCCCACCTCCGGCCCGGGCCTCGCCCCGCACGTGGTGCCGCCGCCGCCGCCCCGGGGCTCCCGCTCACCCACCCCACCCATCCCACCCACCCAATCCACCCATCCCCGCAGCCTCGGGTCTCACCTTCGCCCCCTCCTTGAGCATCTGGGCGAAGCCCGGGGCCTTGGGGACGTGCAGCGCCATGGCCGGGCGGGCTGCGGGTCCTGCTCCTGCTCGGCTGCAGCGCGGGGCACGGCGGGAGCGCGGGAAGGCGCAGGCGCCGCGGGGCCGGGGCGGGATCCGAGCGCGATCCCGGTCCCGATGCAGAGGGAAGGAGGGGTAGGAGGGTGGGCTGCCTCGTGCCCTGGCTCGCTCGCAGCCTTCCCCCCACCGCCTGTGGAGCTCAGTGTGTGGCCCCCCCGGCGTCCCCCCCGAGACGGTCGGTGGCGCGAGTGGCTGCCAGAGGCGAGCGCTGGGCACGGAAACAGAGTCACAGGGAAACACAGAGTCACAGAATCATAGAATTACGGAGTCACACAGAATCACAGAGTCACACNAGCCCATCCCGGATCCCACCTCCGGCCCGGGCCTCGCCCCGCACGTGGTGCCGCCGCCGCCGCCCCGGGGCTCCCGCTCACCCACCCCACCCATCCCACCCACCCAATCCACCCATCCCCGCAGCCTCGGGTCTCACCTTCGCCCCCTCCTTGAGCATCTGGGCGAAGCCCGGGGCCTTGGGGACGTGCAGCGCCATGGCCGGGCGGGCTGCGGGTCCTGCTCCTGCTCGGCTGCAGCGCGGGGCACGGCGGGAGCGCGGGAAGGCGCAGGCGCCGCGGGGCCGGGGCGGGATCCGAGCGCGATCCCGGTCCCGATGCAGAGGGAAGGAGGGGTAGGAGGGTGGGCTGCCTCGTGCCCTGGCTCGCTCGCAGCCTTCCCCCCACCGCCTGTGGAGCTCAGTGTGTGGCCCCCCCGGCGTCCCCCCCGAGACGGTCGGTGGCGCGAGTGGCTGCCAGAGGCGAGCGCTGGGCACGGAAACAGAGTCACAGGGAAACACAGAGTCACAGAATCATAGAATTACGGAGTCACACAGAATCACAGAGTCACACAGAATCATAGAATTAACAAGGTTTTGGAAAAGAACATTGAGACCATCAACTCCAACCCATTACCCAGCACCATCCCATCATCTAAACCGGGGCACTGAGCGCCTCATCCAGTCTCTTACTAAGCACGTCCAGGGATGGCAGCTCAGCCACCTCCCAGGGAAGCCTGCTCCTGTGGGAAATAGGATGGTTGTTGAGCTCGGCGGGTCCCAAGGCAGAGTGCTTTGCTTTGGTTCATACCAAAGTTGTCCAAGTGGGAGCACGGTGCAGCAGGAAAATGAAGTGTCATAGAACCACAGGGTGGTTTGGGTTGGAAGGGACCTCAAAGATCGTTCAGTTCCAACCCCCTGCCATGGGCAGGGACACCTTCTACTATCCCAGGCTGCTCCAACCTGGCCTTGGACACTTCCAGGGATGGGGCAGCCACAGCTTCTCCAGGCAACCTGTACCAGGGCGTCCCCACCCTCTGAGGGAACAATTTCTTCCTCATAGCTAATCTAAGCTTCCTTTCTTTCAGTGTGAAACCATTCCCCTTGTGTTGTCCACAGATACTGGATTTGTTACCCCAGTGTGCAGCAAGCCAATAATTACACACTCAAAAGATGCATTGATAATTTATCCAAGAGTTGTGCAAGCCTGGGTGCTCCGTGTTATTCCATAAATCAACTTCTTGGTGTTTGTCTTCTTATTCAGTACCTCAGCTGTCCAGCTGTCAACGGTTTAGGATTCTTCCTAAGTGGTGTTTTTGCCAACAACACCCAACTGCCCCCTCCACCACTGGAAAAGACCCCATCTCCCCCAAAAAGACTCCCTTCCCCCTGCTTCTGGGAGAATATAGAATAATCTGTATAGAATAATCTCCAGGTCCTGGTCCTGGCTACTTAACCCTGTCCTGGCAGGAATCAGGACAGGGAGACGTTATAGCAGTCTGCAGCTTCCTCCTGAGGGGAAGCAGAAGGCCTAGCACTTTGTGAATATATACAATATACATATATATTAATCTGTATTAAATTATCACTAAAACATTTCTTTGTGTTATAACCAAGAGTTATTTCGGACCCGCTGTCTACTCACAGCTTTGATTTGGCCTTGATCTTTTTTTAGCTATACATCTACACCATTTATATTCTGCACAGACACTGCCACATTCAAAGGACCATCCAAAGGTCAAGAGTTGGATATTGGCAATTGGCTGCACTTTCATCAGCCAAAATCTATTACTGTACACATGGAAATCCCCAGCTTATCTGTAGGCACTTGTTTGTCAAATTCTAGGATGGTAAAACCTTAACAAGATCCCAGGAAGTTCGTAAAAAGGACAGAATGTTAATTTCTTTTTGCCCGTTCAGCTGTGGGAACCTTGGCAATGGAAAATGAGGGATAGAAAAGTATCTGCTAAAGTGTGAATGCGACAGTTGCATTTGTCCAATAACGGTGAAAGAAATATGAGTGGCATCTTGAGGGAAAGCAAGATAATCATGCTTATATGTGAAACAGAAAAATGTGAACCACATAGTGCTGAACATTCAGAATAATTCTCTTAGTATCAGCAGTAGCAGTTATATCAGATTTCCCCAGACTGTACTTATCTCACTTGTGTCAGAATGAGAAGGAACAGTCTAATCAATTAGAGTAATTCTAATTAACTAAGTAGTCCTTAGGTCATTGCTCTGCAGGTCGTGGGTTGACGGCTACCCTCATTCTGGACTTGCATTCTGAGGATTGCAAGCTAAACAGGAAAGCAATATTTTCTTACCATTTGGTATTCTTACCTCAGCTTGTGCTCCCTCTGCTACAGCTAATCCAGTTTGCTTGAGTCAGTGGAAAGCACTTCCAGGGATTTTAGGGGAGTGTTGCCTTTGCATGGAAGCAGTAAGATTAAATTGTTTGAAAATACAGTAGTGAAGTAGTGAAGCCAGTGCCCAGCTGAGTTAAGGATCCAGTGTGTTTGGGAAGGGTCTAGAGCACAGGTCTGATGTGGAGCAGATGAGGGAGCTGGGGGTGTTTAACCTGGAGAAAAGGAGGCTCAGGGGGAAACTTGCTCTTACAACCCCTGAAAAGATGTGACCAGGTAGGGGTCTCTTCTCCTGGAAAACAAGCAATAAGATGATAGGAAATGACCTCAAGTTGCACCAGGGGAGGGTTAGATTAGATGCTAGGACACATCAAAATACAATTCAAGAGCCTCTACTTCAGGAGTGAAAGCAAAATCGTTGAGAGCATTCTTGTTCTAGGTCATAAGAAAAAAAACAAACCTGGGCAAAAATGATGTGTTCTAGACAACAAGTACTGTTTTGCATGAAGAGGTGAATCCAGGCTCAGAGAAACACCTCTCTTCAGTTTTCAGCTTGGTCATATGGGAACTTTTTTCCGGTGGAGTGCACAGGAGCGTGGAAATACCTGGAAATGCAAAGCTGACTGCTATTGAAAGTTTAGCTGTTCTTGGAGGGTGAGAAGAACTTCTCGGTACCTGTGTGGTTATGGAAACTTGGAGAACATCAATCTGAAGAGTGAGGGAAATAGGAGTTTTAGGCTGCAACTAGAAAATATAGGAAATAGTAGGATTCTGAGATCAAGACCACAACTTATGATGGCTGGTGCCAGACCTGTGGTCTTCTTTCTTCACCATGTCATGTCGTGGCTTAGACATGCCCAACCTGGAATTTTCTACTGATGATCTAAACCAGTACTAGATCTTCAAGACGAAGAAAGAGTTTTTTCCAATTTTTAATACTTTGTGTCTCTGCCTAAATAATTTCAAATTTTGTTTCTCATATTGTTCCCATTATTAATTTTAGTCAAAAGAGTTCTAAAGACACCTTTGCAGCCCTCATTTCTGCAGTGCAAAGCTTTACCAGCTGTAGTAAGAACCGTTATTTGCCAAGTATCTGTAAATGCTTTGCATGCTACACAAGGAATGGGTGAAATAAAAATGAGAGAACTGGGCTGAGGGAAGCTGGAGGTTATTTCCAGACACTGGAGTTCCAAGGTGAAGACGGCATGGTGATGTTCACTCAAATGTTGGACTCAGTGATCTTGAACGTCTTTTCCAACCTTAGTCATTCTATGAATCAGGCAGATTTAATTTCAAACCATGTATTGGGGAAAAGATTCTTGAAACAGTAAAGAAATATCTGCCTTTTTTCTTTGGAAAGACAATTGTCCAACCTGTTTTTCATCATCCATATTGCTTATCTTACTAACTCTGCAGGCTAAGTGTTCATTGCTTATGAAAATCAGATTTTATCTATGAAGAGTCTGAGTTTCTTCATTTCTTTTTTTTCTTTTTTTAACATAGTACAGTGAAGTGAATGTTTGTTATGCATCCTTATGGTCCAGGTTCTGAGTTCTATTGACTAAAATGTAGGCATCAAAGAGTACACCGAGAGGAGTAGTAGGTTTAGATTGGGTATTAAGAGAAAATTCTTTACTATGAGGGTGGTGAGGCCCTGGCACAGGTTGCCCAGAGAAGCTGTGGCTTCCCCATCCCTGGAAGTGTCCAAGGCTGGGTTGGATGGGGCTTGGAGCAACCTAGGATAGTGTGAGGTGTCCCTGTCCATGGCCTGGATTGTAACCAGATGATCTTTAAGGTCCCTTCCAACCCAGGCCATTCTATGATTCCATGAATTTCTCAAATGTGCCCACTGAGGGGCAGCATTGAAGAGCAGGTCTCTGTAAAGCTGCTTCTAGTCCTTCTGTGGAGTAGGTGTAAGGAAGGGACTAACAAATTAGTGTTTATTCTCTATTGTCTGGAGTTACTGGTTTCCAAAGGTAACTTATATGTTTGAGAGTATTACTGCCAATCTGTCAAAAGCCCTGTAGCAGACATGTTTCAGTTTTTCAGTAATATAACCACTGGAATTCTTCTGTGTGGACTACTCAAAGTCACACACACAAAAAAGGTGGGGATTTTATTAGTTTCCGGGGGGGTGGGTGTTGATGGGAAACTGATGGCAGAGCCTATTTATATTTCTTTATTGTCAGAATTATTTTTTATTAGTGAATTACTTCTTGGCATGGAAATTGATATGTTAGTCTTTGACCTACTGTATAAAGAACACAGGTTTTGGATAAAGGAGCAGGGTGAAAGGGAAGAGAGGAGCTAAAGGGAAAGAAGAAAAGGAAAGAGGAAAAGTGAAAGGATCAGTAGTCCTGGTTATGGGTGCTTGAGCCATACACATTAGCCTCTTCTGGGAATTGAGGGCTCAAAAGGATCTAACTTTGGATTGCTGCTTATAGGGTCGTTAAAGAGCCGGTTTTAGTGATCATTAGCACACATTAGCCTCTTATAATTGAGAGCTTGAAGGGTCTCACTTTGGATTGCTGTTTTTAGGATTGAGAGAGAGTGGGCTTTAGTTATAGTAATTTTTCATCCTGGCTGCAATTCAGGTCCTCAACTTTCTTTGAACTTCAGTAACAAAAATATTATTCCACTTGGGTAGTTACTTAGGCAGGAAAAATGTGTTTCCAAGGCTCTTGATTAAAAAACAGGTGCTCACTAGACACCAGTAGCTCCTGGGAACAGTGTTTCTGATAAGCTCGAATGATTTTAGCCCAGGGGCAGTTTGTCAAGGCCGAGGCTTAACAAGCAGTAGATCATAGTGTGGCCAAGGGAGGGGGATGCAGCACCACAATCCATCCTGTGACTAAAGTCAGCTTCTCAAGGCCTCTGCAGTGGGTGACTTCATACAGGAATACTCGGGAGTATTAATATCCCTGGCTTAGTCCTGTACATCACAGGATCACAGGGGTATCTTCTTCTTCCTTATTAAATTCCTGTGAAAAGAGGAAGAGTGTGGAATTAATAATGACAGGTAGTGCTTAGTCCTTCACTTGTGGTCAGCTACAGGGGATCAATTAGAGGGAGCAAAGTTCAAAGGCTCTTGACTTTATAACCATATGATTTCTTGTTTAATGTAGTTCATTCTACAGAACAAAATAAATTCACATCCACAATACATCCTGCCGTTGTATGATATTCACATGGTTGATACATTCAGCAGCTGTTATAATGTCGTAAGTTTTCAGAGAGGGAAGGAAGATCAGAAACTCATTGAATTGTTGGGGTTGGAAGGGACCTGGAAGGGAACTGGAAGATCATCCAGTTCCAAACCCCTGCCATGGGCAGGGACACCTTCCACTATCCCAGGTTGCTCCAAATCCTGTCCAACCTGGCCTTGGACCCAACTTCCAGGGTGGGGCAGCCTGCGGGGCAGCCACAGCTTCACTGGGCAACCTGTGGCAGGGNGGGTGGTGAGGCCCTGGCACAGGTTGCCCAGAGAAGCTGTGGCTTCCCCATCCCTGGAAGTGTCCAAGGCTGGGTTGGATGGGGCTTGGAGCAACCTAGGATAGTGTGAGGTGTCCCTGTCCATGGCCTGGATTGTAACCAGATGATCTTTAAGGTCCCTTCCAACCCAGGCCATTCTATGATTCCATGAATTTCTCAAATGTGCCCACTGAGGGGCAGCATTGAAGAGCAGGTCTCTGTAAAGCTGCTTCTAGTCCTTCTGTGGAGTAGGTGTAAGGAAGGGACTAACAAATTAGTGTTTATTCTCTATTGTCTGGAGTTACTGGTTTCCAAAGGTAACTTATATGTTTGAGAGTATTACTGCCAATCTGTCAAAAGCCCTGTAGCAGACATGTTTCAGTTTTTCAGTAATATAACCACTGGAATTCTTCTGTGTGGACTACTCAAAGTCACACACACAAAAAAGGTGGGGATTTTATTAGTTTCCGGGGGGGTGGGTGTTGATGGGAAACTGATGGCAGAGCCTATTTATATTTCTTTATTGTCAGAATTATTTTTTATTAGTGAATTACTTCTTGGCATGGAAATTGATATGTTAGTCTTTGACCTACTGTATAAAGAACACAGGTTTTGGATAAAGGAGCAGGGTGAAAGGGAAGAGAGGAGCTAAAGGGAAAGAAGAAAAGGAAAGAGGAAAAGTGAAAGGATCAGTAGTCCTGGTTATGGGTGCTTGAGCCATACACATTAGCCTCTTCTGGGAATTGAGGGCTCAAAAGGATCTAACTTTGGATTGCTGCTTATAGGGTCGTTAAAGAGCCGGTTTTAGTGATCATTAGCACACATTAGCCTCTTATAATTGAGAGCTTGAAGGGTCTCACTTTGGATTGCTGTTTTTAGGATTGAGAGAGAGTGGGCTTTAGTTATAGTAATTTTTCATCCTGGCTGCAATTCAGGTCCTCAACTTTCTTTGAACTTCAGTAACAAAAATATTATTCCACTTGGGTAGTTACTTAGGCAGGAAAAATGTGTTTCCAAGGCTCTTGATTAAAAAACAGGTGCTCACTAGACACCAGTAGCTCCTGGGAACAGTGTTTCTGATAAGCTCGAATGATTTTAGCCCAGGGGCAGTTTGTCAAGGCCGAGGCTTAACAAGCAGTAGATCATAGTGTGGCCAAGGGAGGGGGATGCAGCACCACAATCCATCCTGTGACTAAAGTCAGCTTCTCAAGGCCTCTGCAGTGGGTGACTTCATACAGGAATACTCGGGAGTATTAATATCCCTGGCTTAGTCCTGTACATCACAGGATCACAGGGGTATCTTCTTCTTCCTTATTAAATTCCTGTGAAAAGAGGAAGAGTGTGGAATTAATAATGACAGGTAGTGCTTAGTCCTTCACTTGTGGTCAGCTACAGGGGATCAATTAGAGGGAGCAAAGTTCAAAGGCTCTTGACTTTATAACCATATGATTTCTTGTTTAATGTAGTTCATTCTACAGAACAAAATAAATTCACATCCACAATACATCCTGCCGTTGTATGATATTCACATGGTTGATACATTCAGCAGCTGTTATAATGTCGTAAGTTTTCAGAGAGGGAAGGAAGATCAGAAACTCATTGAATTGTTGGGGTTGGAAGGGACCTGGAAGGGAACTGGAAGATCATCCAGTTCCAAACCCCTGCCATGGGCAGGGACACCTTCCACTATCCCAGGTTGCTCCAAATCCTGTCCAACCTGGCCTTGGACCCAACTTCCAGGGTGGGGCAGCCTGCGGGGCAGCCACAGCTTCACTGGGCAACCTGTGGCAGGGCCTCACCACCCTCACAGGGAACAATTTCTTCCTAATACCAAATCTAAATGTAACTTCTTTCAGTGTGAAGCCATTCCCCCTTGTCCTACCGTTCCAGGGCCTTGTCCAAAATCCCTCTCCAGCTCTCTTGCAGCCCCTTCAGGCACTGGAAGGTGCTCTAAGCCTTCTCTTCTCCCGGCTGAACATCCCCAGCTCTTCCATAGCAGAGGGGCTCCAGCCCATGGAACATCTTCATGGCCTCCTCTGGGTTCTTTCCAGCAGACCCCTGTTCTTATGCTGTGGTCCCAGAGCTGGATGCAGAACTTCAGGTGGGGTTTCAGGAGAGCAAAGCATGTAGGGAGAATCACCTCCCTCGATGTTCTGGCCACATCTCTTTTGGTGTAGCCCAGGATACCAGGGCTGCAAGCGCAGATAAATATCTACAGAAGGTATGAGGACTTTCTGGACTATTATAGGCCGCATTTACTAGTGAATTCTTTTTACTACTATATAATAAATGATAAATATTCTAGCATTTATTGTTTCTGAGCTTCTCCTCTGTGCAGCTGGCAGTATTACCTAAGGCAGTTCCAGTGCTGAATCAGTAGCGAGGTTTCAAGTATTGCCAGAAAACCAGCTGCTGCTTTGGATTTTGCCACATTTGCATGCTGATTTCTTCCTTAGAGCAGGAAAGCTTCAGGAGAGTGTGTTGAATTGAAAGTCTTATGCATGAAAGCAGGATGACCTCAGCCATCACCAAGTCTTGTAGTATCCTCTTCAGGTATGTTCATAGGCAAGGTAAACTAAGCATTCCCTTAAGGAACAGCAAGTCCAGTTGAAATGGAGGGATTACTTTCCTTTCACATGGATATAAGAGAACTATCTTTCTCTTCTATGACAATTGAATGTGATTTAGTGGCACAATTTGTAAGGAAAATTGCTGCTTTTCTGTTTAAGTGCTGGTGTTTCCAGTTAGCCAGTGCTGGCTTTGAACATTGGGCTGCTGACTTACCACTCTCTATCCATATCCTCCTTTAGCATTCCCTGTGGAGATGACCCACCATCATTCTTCCCATAATTAGTTCATAGAGCTTATTTCCATCTCTGCACTAAAGTGAGTGGAGTGTCTAAGTTTGCACATGTTGGTTTCTGACAATAGTGAAGCTTTTCCAGTAATATTTCTAACTTCAGCTTTCACCTTGTTTTCTGTGCAGAGTTACACGAGGCTCTTTGGCAGGATCATATCTCAAAGGCTTCAGCTTTCTTTCTCTCAGCAGAATAAGATTTTCACAATTTCTCTCTGGAGTTTGTTATGGATATGTGGAGTTTTTCAGTCAAGTTTTCAAATAATTCAAGATGTAGTTATTTCTAGATGAGTTTCGAACAGGTGTAAAAATTGTTGGGTCAGCTCCTGTAAATCCACATTACCTTGACTGAGCCAATTCTGTAATTTCTCTGCATCAATCTCCTTCATTAGACCTGTATGATCCTACGTAAGTATATTCAGCTATTCAATATCAATTTGCCATTAAATATAAAGTTACTTACATGCTCTTTTTTAAGTCAGTGCTCATTGTTTGCTTCATGCTGGTGCTAATGATAGTTTAATCTGACAGGGTTTGGCCATTTATGAGAGTAGAGCTTGAGGGAAATTATGTTTTTATTTTATTTATTTTATACTACCTGATGAAGGAGACTGGAGGTAATACCTAGGAACACTAATGGAATGCTTGTTGTTTGCTCCAGTTGTCAGGATCTGGGATATTGTGTTGTGAGTGATTTTGTTCTGTGTGCAGTTTTAGGCAATACTTTTTTTTTTTTAATTTCTTCTTGGAACATCTTCCATATGCTAGAATATTTAAAGTGTATTTTTAAATAGTGGCTGGCAATCTGTGAAACACCATTTTAGAATGAATGAGGTCATATGCTACTAAAATACTACTTATACTAGGAAACGGAGATGAATTGAAAGCAGCATGGCTAAAAAAGTGAAGGCAACAGGTGTTTTATTAGATTGCAGATATTGGCTTTTTTTAACATCTGTAGAATAACTGATACTTCATCCTAAAACTTGTAACAAATTTCCATGTTCTCACTACTGTGTTCCTAATTTAGAAGATGTTCCCTTAAGGTGTTTTTGACTAATAAAACATGATATCCTCTTCTAGTTCATCACCAGTTTCATAATGTGATGCAGGATTAAAAGAAGTTTGCTCGGATACCAGGCATCTGATGACTAAGAGTATAATAATAAGGAAACAGGGCAGGCTGTGCTTCTGCACAAAAAAAAACAAAAACAAAAACAAAACCCAACAACCCTGGACTTATCAGCATTCTGTAATTTTCACAAAGGTAACTGTTAGGTGCATGTGCAGCCTGTCAGAATTAAGTATTTTTTTATGTTGCAAGAAATGGAAGAGTACATATTTTAATCACGTGTTTAGTAAGTAAGAGAAGGAGAATTTCTCTACACAAAATTAACAATGCCTTTGACTATTATTTGAGCAAATCAAGGAAGTAAAGCATCCCAGACTTTAATTTCCCCATTGTTTAAAATTGAGATCTTCCCTAGCTTATTCTTACAAAGTAATTTAAACAATCCTTTAAAATGTGCTGTTTAAACCCATGTCATTGGGATTTAGCACAATCACCCCAATAAAAAAGAGATGCTAAAACAATTACAGTCAAGTCATTCGTCCTGATGCTTCAAATTTGATGTTCTGTAGGCAGAATGCTACATTTTAAGATTATGACACCACCTCCCATGAAATAATAGTTTCAGGTGACTAATCATTGTGTAAACCACGGAACAGATATTTAAATGCAAATCAGGGGCCTTTTGGTTTGTGCAGGGATCTCAGCCCAGTGATTCACAGTTTTCAGAAGCAGCAGATTCCACAGAAAAGTGTAACTGTGTCCGGTTCTGGGCTCCACAGTAGGAGCTGGAGAGGGTCCAGCAGAGGCCACAAAGATGAAGGGGGGGGGTCTGGAAATCTCCCTTATGAGGAGGGACTTGAGGAGCTGGGCCTGCTTAATCTGCATAAGAGAATACTGAGAGGACATCTCGTTAATTTATCTAAATATCTCAAAGGTGGTGTCAGAGGATGGTGCCGGACATTTTCAGTGGTCCCCAGCAACAGGACAAGGACTAAAATGGCCATAAACTAGAACATGGAAAGTTCCACCTCAGCATGAGGAAGGGTAGCAGAGCGTTGGGACAGGCTGCCCAGGGAGGTCGTGGATTCTCCCTCTTCGGAGACATCCCAACCCCACCTTGATGCTTTCCTGTGACACCTGCCCTGGATGACACTGCCTTGGCAGGAGAGTTGGACTCCAGAGGTGCCTTCCAACCCTTACAATTCTGTGATTTCTTGACACTGTGATTAATACAGATTTAACTAGAAACAGTGAGATTTTAAAAACATGGATACAGTGGATAAAAAACATACAGTGATGATGTACTCAGTTAGCAGATGCACATGCTATTTAAACTGAGTGCAACTGAAGTGTCAGTCTGGAAACTTGGAGTGTCAGAGCCATCTGGAAAAAACATCCCCAGGCTATTCAGGCACCATTTCTGTCCAAGACCCTTGCTGTCATGACTATTGAAAATTTTACCTCTTTTAGGATTTTATATAGAAAGCCTCTCTTAAGCTTTACTGCAATGGCATGTAATGAAGGCACTTACACCATCCAAATGCCATCTGGCCTTACAAAGCAAAAGAGTGTCTTATGATTTAGGGGAAGCTCTGGCTCTGTGAAAACTGTGGCAGAATGTTTTTCATGAGTCCTCTGGAGCTGGGATTTTCTGTATCTTCAAACAAATACTCTCCCAGTAGTTGGACATGGAGCTGGAGATCAACACTCATTGCTGATAATATTGAGCTGTAGTATGTTATTTGCGATAATGGTTATGATCAGAGGCACATCTGTTTTCCTCCCCTACCAAAGGAGACTTATAGGGAGGAACCCTCAATCTTTCCAGAAACACATCAAGAGAAGAGAAAATGTTCACTGTGGTCAGAGGTGCAGCCTTGCTTTCCATGAGCCCTTAGTCTGCTCTGAAATCACACTGCAGTTAAAGACAGGCTCAGGAGATACCTAATTAATGGTGTAGCTGTCTGATACCCTCCAGGGTCACTGCTGGAGAAAAGGCAGTGTAAGTAGGATATTTTTGCAGTTTAGTAATTTCAAAGTATAAAAAAGGTCTTTTGAGGCCACGAGGGCAACTGTTGTCTTCCAGAGTTTTGCCCTGATGAGATCAATCCCGGACTAGGGCCAGAAGGTTAGAGGGTGAGGGAGGATGCAAATTTTACTTCAGACCTTCGTGTCTTTATTTGTCCTGCAACCTCCCTGTATCTCAGCTGAGCTAAGAGGATCGAGGAATGTGTCTATACAGATCTGGGTTAGATAAACTCTTTCAGTTTGGAATTCAAAGATGTGAAATGCATTTTGAATGACAAAAGGAGAATCCCCTTTCCAAGCAAAGAACAGTAAAGATATTCTGTATAATCATTCTGTAATTTTTCCCCATTTTTCTCCATTTGTTCTGGTGACAGTGATGGCAAGTGATCGAAGTCATGTAGGCAGTGCATGTGCATGACGGGAATTAAACTTTTATTTCTGGCAACAGAAAATAAAAGTTTAAGCTGAAGAAATTAATCTCTCATGATACTTAAAGGTTTATCTGCTAATTACTTGCCAGTGGTTTCAAAACTGAAAAAAAAAAAAAAGCTCTCTGAAATCACACAAGGAAATACTCTGAGTTCAGTCAAATCTCTCATTGAGTGAGCTTCAGTTATCACCAGCGATCCATAAATACATCTGCTTTTACAGCCCACACATTCTGAGATTTGCCCATCTCCTCCTCAGAAGAGCAAGGCTAGTGTCTGCTATTAAGCAAACCAGGCTTGGCCAAAGCCAACATGAACCTGGCCTAAGAGGCTAAGCCCATCCGTTGTTGTTAGCTTTGATAGTCTCTGCTATCATTTGAGAGTGCGCTTGTAGCCAGTCCAAGTTGGCAGTGTCAGCCCAAGCTGATTGGAGCTGCAGACATTTTTGCTGACTGGAGTCATGCTATCTTTGCCAGTTTGCTGGAATAGACACAGACACTGATTGGGTCATGCTGAAAACATTCCTGTCCTATGAAGCAAGTCTGTTTGTATTTCAGGTTTGCCACGACTAATGAATTAAAAAATCTTGGGCTCACCACGGTTTGCTGCTTAATAATGCCTGTGACAGAAGGATTTTTTCCTCCCTGAAGCGTGACAGCATCATAATCGCTCATCACTGGCAAGGAGAGGAAGGAAAAGCAGAATTGTGGATAAAAGCAGAAAAGGGTGAACTTTTGGGACAGCAAAGCCTATGGGAAGTGCAGGTAGCAGCATGTTGCCCTGACAGCTGTCTCAGCTTCTCAGACCTTGTCAGTTTGTTGCTATGCAGCAGGTGCAGCCTTTTCTTTTATTGAAGCTTTACTCCATAAAGGCAACGACAAGCCAAGGCAGTGGCTGGCCCTGGATTATACAAGTGCAGACACTCCGCTAAGTGAGGTAAGGCAACAGGTGTGAAAACCTGGATAGAGCTGTAACAGCATTTAATCTGAATTCTGCTGCAGGTTTTTTACAGAGGAGCAGCAGCCAGCTCTGTAGGCAATTGCTGGGAAGAAGAGAGGTGCTCATGAAATCTCATTAAGTTCCAGGTTGCCCACTCACCCTCATCTCTGTCCACAGAGATACTGTTCTTCATGCATGGAGAAAGCAGGTGGGGAACTGGGAGCAGTCGGTCTGCATGTTTCCTGATATCACTTTGTTTGCACACAGGCTACTTCCATCCCTCTCTGTTCTCTGGGATTGCTTTTTTGTGATGAAGAGCTTGAGGTCGGCACAAAAAGGAGTGAAGGGATAAATGCAATATAAAAAAAAACCAAAATGGACAGCAGGATAATTGCTGCATATAAGGATGGAATTTCTTTTACGGGATTAGAATAAAATGAACACTCTTTGGTGTTTTGATAGAATTCACCATTTACTACTGAAAGGGTACTGATTTTTGCCCTCACATTAAAAAAAAACATCGCACACCACAGAGCAGGTGACTGGGATAAAACAACAGACTTAGAGCAATGTTGTTGTGGCAGCTTTAAAACCCCCAGCAGAATGCATCATTTTAATTTCTTGGGTTACGATGTGAAATGTTAAGTGTACTCCTGTGTGAGAGACCACTTGAGACAGTCAGGGGGAAGTATACCAACAGCACAGAATGTTGAACAGCTTTGTTTTAAGGATGCACTTATCACTTCAAATCTCTTAATTTTGTTTTTTTTCACTTTACCTTGTATTGGGAAGTATGGAAGGGAAATGTGATCAAGAATTTTGCATCAGCAATCCTGTATTTTTTAAAAAGCAATGAGATGTGTCAGATATTTCTTTTGAAGTGAGGGTGGGGAGGCAGAAAAGAGATTAATAATGCTCAGAAAGTAAAAGCTATTTAGTCTGATGCAATGCACTTCAAAATAACATATTTCTCTTGACTCCAAGGGTCTTTTCCAGAGTCTGAAAACATACATGACTGCAACTATTTGGCTTTTCTTTGTCTCTGCTCCATAGATACTGGTTTGATTTTTCTATGTCTTGAATATTAGTAATGAGGTATTAAGAACAATCCCTGGTATCTTTATGTGTTAGTAGAAAGAGACACTCTCAGTTTCAAATAAGATTTATTTAAAATAAGGATTTTAGTTATTTGTTGTTACTTTACGAAAAGATTGTGCACTTCAAATAACAAGTAACTGTATCACTAAATATCAAAACAGGCAAAGAAAATAAACAAAAAATGTTGAAATTAATGGACACAATGCAAATTTGATCCTGTTCCCTGATTGTGGCCTGACTGTGATGCCTGGGAAGTCTTTGATTCCCTTGTGCACCACCAAGGAAGATTGAAATATTGTTATCTTCTGTTGACCTTTTGAGACTGCCATATAATTCAGTGTATATCAGAATGAGTTGGTAGGATTTCCCTGCAGTACAATAGCTTTTTACTGAAAAACTGCAAGCCTATTGGCTTAGGAAACTAGCTTTTGCTTTCACTGGCTACATGCTCTGTTGCCTGCTGACAATGAATTAGTAAATTCATTGTATTTTCATGATGAATTTGGTTTCTAATTGACTAAGAAGTTTTTATGGTAATTTAAAAGCTACTGTCACAATTGTCCACATAGTTGGTATGAATACAATGCACACTGGATAGCAGTCCAGAGTCCTAAAATAATTTCTTTATGTGCAGATCTTTTGCATGCATGAAGTCCCACTGACTTCATGTTCTCCACACATGGAGTTAATCGGAGGTTTAATATCTTTGATTTTAGCAGCTTTGTGCTGGATATCAAAGAGAATGTTTGTGTTCAGCTATTCAATATTTAACCAAAACTGTCTGTCCAGAAGGTAGAGTTCCAAGCACAACTTTTCACTGTACAGAGATGTTTTAATTACACCATTGGAGATCAATGCTAGTTAATTCTTTTGTTGCTAATCAATTTTTCTGTGCCAAGTTTGAAATGAACTAGCTGTTTTCTCAACGGACAGTTTCCTCTCAGTAAAGCCACTTTGGGGAATTGATGCTCCCAGAAGAAGGACGGAGGAGTGAGTAAGGTCCCAGTCCAGGAGCCAAGCCCATGCAGACAGACTCTTACACCAGCACAGGCTACCACTGAGGAATCACCACCAAGGTTTGAAGAGCCTGTTAACTTTTCTGGCCATTAATTGTGCGACTATGAGGCACAGCTGGACTGGGGGAGCATGGGTGGAAGGCAGGAGGATGGGTGCCTCCTCATTGACACCATGTGGAGTGGTGTGCACATTTCCAATCGGCAGCCTGGGGGTCATGTTACTCTCCACTCCCCACCCCTTCTTCCTTCTTCACCTTCAGAACCAGGCAGCATTGCCACGAGTCAAGGCTTGCTGAAGGGGCAATGGCGGGGAGCAAGCAGGTGAGGAGAGGGGCAGCTTCCTTTGCCATCTTCTTTCTAACCCATGAATAGCCAAAACAAAGGCAGCCTCTGCACTGAATTTCCTTTAATCCTTCTTTAAATGTAAAAGTGAGACAGTGCTCCCTTGACTTTTGATTCTAAACGTTGCTTAGCTAGAATGAGAAAGGCATCTGTGGAGTGCATGGAAAGCATTAAAACTCAGCTTATTGAATGATGTCACGTGCTCTGTAATAAATATATTGTTTGTATTATTGCAGCTGGAACAAACAAGTAAAAGCATTGACTCAAGTGCCCACATGATCACCACCACCAGGGTACCTGCTGATAAGCCAATACGAATTGCCTTCAGCCTGAATGACTCCCCAGGTACAGTTGAATTTATGGAGTAAGCCACAATGAAAGAGTTGCTTTTAAATTTTACATGTGCTCACCAGTCCAGTGTGATGGGTGGATTTTTTTCCTGAGTGGTGTAGCATGTGGTGAGTTTTCCTATCTTTTAGATAACTTTTAGTGTTTCCATTAACAGTTTCATTAGACTAAACCCACTGGATTGACAGTTTAGATCTGAGCTTCCTTTCAGTGGTTTGTGGAATATTCTTGGGATTGCGATTAACTGTCAAATTTACCTGCACGGGCAGCCTGTCTGATTTTATGGAATTGTAGAACAAGAAAAGTGAAAGGACAAATCTGGATGACGCTAGAGCAGGAAGAGACCTTTTCTTTAGCAGGAAGATTGAAAAGTGCCACACATGCCCAGCTTGGTGAAAGGTTTCAGGAAACGGATGACCTACATGGCATCTCTGAGAAAGTAGCAGCAATTTCATTATGTTTATCCTGTCATCTTGTGCTGATGGAGCATTAATTTCCCCAAACATACCCTGTACATACATGGCCCCTTTGGCCTTTGGAGCAGATGGATAGTATTAGTTTGCACCTTCAGTGTTATTAAGGTCCAGAGAGCTATTGCCAAACAATAAAAGTCAGAATGAAATAAAGCAAAAAGGAAGCTGAAAAGCATCCCAAAAAAGTTGGCTTTTGCTAAAGGTGAGTGCATGGAGTCAGGGCTGAGATGTGTTTATGGCATGAAGTATAAGGATCTCTGATCAGGAAAACTGAAACCCACTGTTGTGTGTTTTATGGGACTGTTATGCATTGTAGGATAACATGTGAGGTTGCTTCCTGAGCTTTGTGTGAACAGAATCTCAGCTTGAATACAATTTTCTCATTGTAAAAATATTTTAGAATATACATTCTCTTTCCTAGATAATGCCTTTCCTAGATAATTTTTGTGTAGTACTAATTTTCAGCTACTGAAATGCAATCTCATTCCCTAAACAAGGGAAGTAAAGAACAAACATCTTCATATGTTATTGAACCTAACTTTCAGTTCATAAAGATGAGTGACACAGAAAGACTGGGACAAGGAATACAGAGAAATACATACTATTATCTGTGTGCCCTTTTTCATAAATCAAAGTAATCTGGTGATTACACTTTTATTACAGAAAGCAGTAAGCAATCATTCTTATCTCTCAAGATACAGTCACATGTTAAATTTCTCCTAGGAATTATGGCAAAGATAGGTCTTGAAGAGGGATGTAAAAGAAAGAGGAGAGCTCTTACAACTTACAGAAAAAGAATACTTATGTGAGACATTGAAAACAAGCCAGGGAAAGCTGAGACCATGGGAAAATCAAAGAGAGCAGGCTGGTTTGTGACAAGAGATGGCAGTAGGAAATTACAAGGCTGTGAATAGCTTGGAAGAAGAGGGTATGAAAGGCAGGAAGCCTAACTTCCTTAACATTGCATCATATTTTATTTTTTACTTTTTTATCCTGCCAATAATTCCAGCCTCTCTCCTGATGTTTGGAAAAATAAACTCAGAGAAAGGTAATCATTTGCTGTGACATACTGTGACATGCTGCTAAGCTGTTGCATAATTTGGAATCCTTTATTTATATATACAAGTGTTCTCACAGTGTGCAATCCAGAATCTTCATGAGTACTGATTAAAAAAAAAAAGAAATAGCAACCAGTAGAGTGAGTGCCATGTTCCCCTCTACATCCCTTTAGGGGCTACCAGGAGGTCTAAAGCAACATGTTGTTTCACCAAGTCACAAGGTTCAAGAATTACTATGTTTGTTATATCTAAAGAAGGTAAAGGAAATAAACTTTTAACAGGTGTGAAAATTTCTAGAAAACCCTAGTTGCATCAAAAGAGTAAAAACAAATATTTAAAACTTTTTTTTTAAAGATGAGCTGCAAAGCATTGAATAGATAGACTTTTAGGTATTCCACAGCAGGCAGGGTTTTTTCCTTACATTTTTATATTTCTTTAATCTTGTTTTTGTCCTGGACAAGGATATTTCTTTTCAGTTCAAAAGGAGTTACCTACTGTAAGTGTGTAAGTGTGGTAGTAAACCATCAGCTGAGCCTCATGAACAATTAAGTTCTTCACCAGGGCTGAGTGGTGAGGAAACCTGCCTGACTTAAGCTTTGCCTTAAATTCTACCTCACTGGAAAGGCACAGTGGTACATTTTGCCAAAAAAGGCTGCATTCTCCTTCCGGGGCTGTACAACTGCTTACTAGGAGGAACTGGCAGCATAACTGGATATAAAAAGGGGAAATGGAATGTTTCTTCTGGGTGGCAATTATCTCACTGGCTAGGATTGTAACCAAGCACTGGGTGTGAGGAGCGGTGAAAGGAGAAACTGCTCCCAACTCATGAGAAGAAATTACTTTGTGTTAACTGACTTACAAGGCTGGAGCTGGCTTATCCTGAGTGTACAGGAAACAATTTAATTGTGTGAATATATTATTTGTCAGTCAACACCTGATGACTGAAATCCTGGCTAGCTTTGTGCAGTATTTTTAAGGTGAAAGTGGGGTAACCAGTTCCTTAAAAGTCTCAAGAGCAGCCCATCAACAGGTGCTATATAAGAGGGCAGTTTTATTGTCTATCTCTTATTCCTGTATATATAGAACTCTATGTTTGGCTCTTCCACTTAAGTTCACTGGCATAGGTTTCCCAGGGTGCCTGCACACTGTATTGCACCAGTATAAGGTACCATTTTAAATTAATGAATTGGGGAGGTATTATTTCAGCCTGTCTTGGAAACTAATGCAACTTGAACTGAATATGGTGTTCCAAGATTAAATAAGTGTTCCCAAGTTGAAAATTAGTTGTGGTTTATCAATCTCAACTTCATTTAACCAATGAAATCCAGTATGTCCTAATTTTCATCGCTCTTACTTACGAGTATATGAAGATACAAAGATTATAAGAGGAACTTTATGAAATTTAGACCCATAGATTTTTTTTTTGCACAGTGCTTCGAAGGGAAGGTTTATAGGTAAACACCTCTTCACCTTACCTCCTAGAATAAAAGCTTCAATCTAGCTGAGAAGTTCTGCTTGTGACACATTGTGATAAATGACTGGGTTTGAAATTAGTCTAACTTTTACATTAGTCTAATTAGTCTAATTATTATATTCAAATTATTTGAAATTGTTCTACCTCTGATAGCACTTTCCACAAATATCATTTACAAAAAAGGCAGAACATATGTCTTCTAATGAACCTGGCAGACAAAGGAACAGTGTAATATTTTTGCAAGCATAGCAATCTTACTTATTTTACTCCTCTTTACTCTCATTATCCTGGTGACCACAAAGAACTTTTTGCTTTTCTAGTTGATCATGCAAGACCTTTTTGCAATGGTTCCTTCTTCAAAAGAAACCTTCAGATCTCTACTCCATCCTCNCGAGGTTGTGTAAGGTCATGTCAGGCAGGGCTGTGAATAGAAGCCCTGGAGCTTCACACAGCAGTGCCAAGTCGCAGTCACTTAGCCACACAGCCTTCCAGGATGAATTTGATGAGTCTCTGCTTGTCTGTCAGTGTCCAGGTCTGGACCTGCTGGATCTCACCATCCAAGGCTGGACCCTGACACACGGTTTACCCGTGTTGTCCCACTGAGAGTTGTGGTGCTTGCAGTTGAGTTTGAGCACTTTTCCTGTGCAAGGGCTGATCCCCTTACAGGATAGCAACCTACTTATGTTACCAACTTAATTCTTTAATTTAGGAGGAAGAGATCTGAATACACGTAGGAGAAAAAAAATAGTACCTGACTGTATAATTAAATACTGGATCATAACTCAGTTACTCAAGGAAGCGGAGCTGTGATTGGCATTTCCTAAGTTTCAAGTGCTTGATTTAGCAACCTTAATGTGCTTCCAATGCACTTAAATTTTTATATTCTATTTCTGTCTATCTTTGTGAAGATCACAGAGAAACGTAATTTGCAAGTTTGTCCTGCAAGTAAATCAGATGTTGTTCTTAAAGGATTTATTGCCGGCAGCCCACAGTTCAGCTCAATGGAGACTTGGGTATTACAAGACATTGTGTCAGTCAGACAGTGACATGTGAAGGATTTCTCTCATTTGTCTCCATGATGGAGGTCTGGGATATTGGAATCTCCAGGGGGCCAGAACATGACGAAATAAGTGAAGATTTCCAGAAAGCAAGATTCATTCTCAAGTGTGCATCAGCATGTATCAGAGGACTGCCTCAGGACATCACTGATTAGTTGTAAGCCTTTTTTACAAAGACAATCAGTCTTAATGGAGTTCAGATGCTCTCTGTAATGACAGTTTTCAGCAACAAGCAAGGCAAGCATATGAACCATGGAACAAGTGTGAAAATCAAACTATTTTGTGCACATGAATCAAGTCTTTGGGTCAAAAACCCCAGCAACTGTTCATCATGTAATCGGGGTATGTCTTCATCTTTAGGGTACTTTTAAATACAGACCTTCAAAATTAGATTTGGCATCTATGGGAAATCAGAAAGTGCTACTTATTTAGAAATCATTTTAACTTAGGTGGCTGTAATGGAGTCCCTTATCTGATTGTTCCACATCACAGGTTAGTGCTGTTGAGTTTGCTGGGATGGCCATGACATCCATGTATATGGTATTCCTCCTTTCTTATTTCCTTTTGACCAGAATCTTAAATCATTTTCAGGTGCAGTGTGTTGCTGTCT
>VYZS01039660.1:23171-39093 GCA_013400695.1 Neodrepanis coruscans | reverse complement strand
TTTTTCCCCCTTTCAGCACTAAATCTCTCCTTGGGCTAAAAGGGACGGAAGGGGGGTGGCGCGGTTTTGTAATCTTCTTGAGTTGTTTTCCTCAGTCTAAACCGGGCAGAGGTTCACGGCCAAGGGGATCTTGAGAACACGTGCTCCCTTCTAACTACCTTGGAGTCTCTCAGCCGGGCTCAGAGGGAGAGAGAGTGACAAGCACTATCTCCAGAGCATCCTCACCCCAAACGTGGGCCCTGGAAAAATGTAATTTGTCTGTCTGTCTTGCACTTTATTTGTCAGGTTTTGGTGTTTGCGCAAAATAAACTGTGATTTTTGTGTGTTTTCTTCATTTTGGGGGTATGTTTGTGATTTCTCTCAGAGTCTCTGCTCCAAAATCACTGAATTTGTGGTAAAACCACCACAGATAGTGACACCAAAATGGTAGTGTTTTTTTTTCATGTGCATACTTAGCAAAGATTCTTTGTATCCACAGATGAATATTCTCCTAGAAATGAAATAAAACCTGCTTGCTGCATTACTTATGAGGCATTCTGCCATCTCAGTAGGATCTCTGACTCTCAAAATGCTTTCAGAGTGTAATAATTAGATTTCGATAACTCTTTGTCTTCCAGGCATCACATTTTATTTTAGCAAGTATTTCCCTCCACAGTAGTGCTGTTGAAATTTTGAATTAAGAGAGATACAAAAAGAGCATGGAGAGGGGTGCAACCCTTAAAAATGCTCCTTAGGGTGTGGGAAGAAAAAAGTGCTACAAACTTCTCTGCTCTTGATGTGGAGTTACAAAAGGAAATTAGCTCATTTGTAATTTCACTCAGTCTCCCCATCCCAACACACAGGCTCCATTAATAATGAGTTGAGAGAATAGAGATCCAGGGTGCATGCCTGCTCAAATAGAGAGTGTACTTAATAGTCCTGCTCATACAAGGCTCCTCCAACCAGTGTGCTTTGCCTCCAGGGATTCTGCACTGGAGCTCTGTGGTGCAAGGATGACATCACCCCCATGTATTCCACAAAAACCTTCCAGAAAAGAATAAATTAGGCTAGAAAGTCACTACATAATTAGATAAGACTATGTGATCTTGCTTAGAAAGAGGCAAAATATTGTTCAAGTTTGCAAACTCTCTGCCGTGCAGATTCCAGCAGATCCTGGTGAAATTGCCCACAGTTTTGTGTGTTACAGTTGTGGGTGCTATTTCCTCAAACCAGACTATCAGGATTTGATTCAATGAATGTAATGGGAAAAAATTGGACAAGAAAATGATGCCTTCAGCAGATGAGAGTAGGGCATGGGTTTTGGAGGTTTTTTTAGATAATGTGTGTGCCTCATTGGGAATGACAAACTGATATTTTGATACCTTTATTAATGGGCACATATTAGTCTCCTTCATTATATTTTAATGATTTTTTTAAATTAAAGGATACCAAACACTTTGGATCCTGTCATGCAAATAGCCCCTCACAATCCTTAAATTCTGCTAAGTGTAGTATATATAAGGAATAGTTTTATAGATTAATTTTTTTTCCATCTTGTATAAACAACATACTCCATAAGATAAACCTAGTTTACAAACAATGGCAGACAGCTTAGACAAGACAGTGAAAACACCGAGATTACTGATAAACAGACCTAAACTGACTAGAGTAAAATTGCAGAGACCATCAATCTTTTGGTTATCTGCAGGGATCAGAAAGTAATTTATTAGCCATTACTATCAGGTCTTAATAATAGCTAATATAACTAGATGAACTTTGGGTATTTTATTTATTCTCTTATCTAGAATGTAGTTTTTCTATATGGATTCCTGTTAAAACATTGGAAGTTCTCCTTATATTTGGACAGATGTATGGAAAGTCATGGAAGAGGGTAAACAAATAATTGATAGAAGCAAATGCAGTCAACTTGATCTCTTCCATTTTTTTCAAGCTGTTTCATTTAATGCAGATGTCTTTTGTCTCATCATTCAATTGTATATGTGAATGCTCCTAGTAGACTGGGTTATATGAAAACTATCTTAATCAAATTTAAGGGTAAATTTGCATATAACAACCCTCCAAAATGAACACATAAATAGACATACTAACCTAAGCTCTGGACAAATCACAAATGTGTTAGAATAAATTAGAATTATAGAAACCAAAAATATACACCATTGCATTAGAAGGGAATTCTATTCTTATGATCTTAAAATATTCCTCTAATTTGATCCATGATGCCCTAAGTATGCAAAGAGATCTTACTCCAGCAGATGGGTTAAATTCATGTAATGAAAAGAAGCCGCTTTATGGATCTACCCTTCTCTGGGACCCATTTAATCCACCCCAAACCAACAACTGATGAAAGTTTCAGCCATAATCAACTCAAAGCAAAAAGTGAAAGCCAGCCAGTGTTTGAAGCCAATCGCTGGAACAAACAATAGAAAGCATGCCACTATATAGGAGAGCTCTTGAACATCCTGTTCTTACAGGCTCAGCATGAAAGCCACAAGAAAACTAATGACTGCAGAGTATGACTGTTCCAGTAAAGAAAAACTAAATGTTAATAAACAAGGGTGTCTCCTGTGGCATGTCATACAATGATCCACATGGAAGAATTAGAAAGGTTGACAACAAGTTTCTTATGATACATTAACTCTTGCTGTTCCAAAGTCTTGCTTTCCCTCCTGATTTCAAGAAGAAAGAATCAGATGTATCTTCTTTAACCACTTCAATCCAAATATAAAATAACATTTTTTAAAACTAGAGAAATTCTTCTAGTTTTCTTAAAGGTTTGGCCCCAGCGGGGTTAGAGGAGGGAAGAGGAGAGCAGGCAGCAAGTTGGCTATTCACATGGCTCTGTTTTCAGAAAGGTCATATTTACCTGTTAAAGAAAAATTTGCACTTGGAATGCTGACAGGACTTCGAGGTCTTTATGATAATAAGAAGAGGTGCAGGACTTTCTTTGGAACAAAACAGCTTAAAACATTCACATGACAGGAAGTAAAGATGATATTAGCAAAACATTACCAAAACAACTTTCAAATTTACCTAATGAAGTTGAAATTACAGAGAACTAAAAATGTAAAACTCACCGCTGTAACGCAGGGGGCACAAAGTGCGTTGTGTGCCCTTATCGTGGTTTTAAAGTGACATGGAATGCCTCACAAGAGTGAAAGTCTTGTAACTGAAGTGCTCCGGGCTTCATGTAATCCAACATAACAGTATCCATGCTGATGAAATGACACTTATTTTCCTTAACCATCCCCAGAGTCCAGAAGGTCTCACTGCAGAAGGGGATAAGGTCTTTGGAATAGGATGGGACTGACTTCCTTAGGATTTGTATCTTGCTCTTGAAGAGTAAGAAGTGATACAAAGGCATCTCAGTGAAAACAGTAACCCAATTCCCATTTTTTTCATTTTGCATCTCTGCATTCATAGAGTCAGAGACCCCATGGTCCTACTCCTGGACCCCATGGTTATCTTTTCCTGTTCTACCATGTGAGCCAGCAGCAGGACTAGCTCTTTTACAGGAGAAGCAGACTGTGCTTGGGTGGAAGAGGGATTGTGGTGTATGTTTAGACTCAGATATTTCACACAATCATCATCAGCGTGAAGGCTATAGTGTTAATGCCCCACACTCTATTCTATTATTCTATGAACTCTGTAGCCGTTATTCTGTTCCTGAGGGTTTTGAGAACTAGAAGGAGAGACACAAACTAACAAATCACAGTGTGTATGAGATTAGAAGGCTTAGAAGTTAGTTCTTTTATTTCTTCATTTGTGGTTCTGAAACAATCTTTCTCTTATGTTTTTGAAAGTATGCCATATCTTTTGCCAAAGTAGATTATCTTACCTTTCCTTTAAGCGAATAAAATCCTTAAAGAGGTTAACCAGGAGGTTTCCTTGCCATTGGCCAGTAAAATTACTGTGAATATATGAAAAATACATGTAAATATATATGCATGTATAATACGTATGTATATACAACCATAGAATCACAGAACAGTTTGAGTTGGAAGGGATTTTAAATATCATCTAGTTCCAACACCCCTGCCACGAGCAGGGAGGGACACCTTCCACTCGAACAGGTTGCTGAAAGCCCCAGCCTTCTTGGCCTTGAACACTTCAAGTGATGGGGCATCCATAACTTCACCCGTATCAGTGCTTCATCATCCTTACAGGGAAGAATTTCTTCCCAATATCTGTTCTAAACCTGTCCTCTGCCATTTTAAAGACATTTCCCCTTGTACTCAGCTTGTTGTCATTGGCAAACTTGCTGAGGGTACACCCAATCCCACTGCCCATGTCACAAAGATGTCGAAGAGCACTGGTCCCAATTCCAACCCCCAAGGAACACCACTTATTAATGGCCTTCACATGGACATTGAATATGTGTTGGCCACATTGTGCACATGGGGGTTTTTTGTATGTATACTTGTTTAAATAAACATATTACGCACACATTAGGTTATAGGCACTAAAGTTACAAATCTTATCTGAAATACAGTGCAGTTATATGCCATCTAAGCAGACATTCACAGTCTCATTACTCCTAAGGTGGTTAAAATACACTGCTCAGCTTCTGAAGTTTTTCAGTTAGAGAAGGACACAGATATTCTCTGTTTTATGATTATTTCTGTTGGTTTGTGTAGAACAGGTAAGCACTACCATGTCTCTGGCTTGGGGGGCAATGACAAATAAGGAGCAATAATTATTGTTTAGGTGCTGTAATTACTGCACTTGATGGTATTTCCTTCTTTGAGATTGGAAGTCTCATTGGTACTATCAGCATGCATAAAGTATTTATTTTTTTTCAAAATGTGTGAAATCATTGAGTGTTCTGCACTTGCAAAACTAGTATAAGATCTTTAAAAAGAGGCAACTTGCCATGAAAAGCAGGACAGGCAATAAAAAGAGATTTAGCAAAGGCCATTTTCCAAAGGACTAAGACACACAAAATACTAACCAACCTGTCACAGAGGGTACACAGGGAGGTTGTTGGACCCAGTGGGGCCATCAATGCAACCAGCTCTGATTTCTGGAATTGACACATGCCTGAACCTGTGGTTTGGTGGGTAGCTTTGTTTTCCTTCTTGGTCTTCATCACCATTGAATGGTATCTTTGGGCAACTCAGTGATGAGTGCTGTCTAGAGCTCTGAAAAAGACTTAGGCAAGGCTGTAAGTGAAGTAAAGAATTTACCTTTTAAAACATCCATGTGTTTCAGTGCCTGCTTAGTGTTGTCAGAGGACTGTTTGTGCTGCAGGTTTTGTATCAGACATGAGTACTTAGCAGTTAGCAGTTAGCCATGTGCATGTGGTCACTTACTGAAAGGGAGTGTTGTAATTAACTGCAATCCTCTACAGAAAGATGTTTTTGGAGATGCCACAGTTCATGGGCAGCTGGGGATCAAATATCTACCTCCTCTGCAAAACAGCACACATAAAGTCAGAAATTTCAGAAATATAGAGAGGTATTTTCATTGCTTTGAACTTCTCTTGGCTCTGTTTTGAGATAGAAATTGCTAAAAACTGGACAATTTCACCATGTAGCCAATGATTTCTGCTTGAAGAAGATTGGTTACTCTGTATGTAGTGTAAGCATCTTTTTCACACACTCAAAAAAAATCCTCTCTTGCAAGTTCCTTATACCTTTCTCAAGACTGAAGTGAAGAATTACCTTAAGAACTCATATGGACCTGGTTTGTCTTATACAGTGGTAGTGGCTGCCTCTCCTGACCCCATTCCAGCTGCCTGAAGTCATGGAGAACACATATGGCTGTTTTCTCCTCAGCTTGGATTAAACCCTGATCCTACAAAAGGGTAGCAACCTGCCTCAGTCAGTTTGCTTAAAGGTAGCTTAAAGGTCCCCTAAATTGTTCTTAGCATTTTATGATACCAACATATCTACGTTGTAGGCAGACTTAACAGAGGTTGGACAGTAAATTGGTATCTCACTCCAAGGCACTAGAGAGAGGCTTGAAATAAAGACAAAAAACTCCCCAGCCTCTGAAATCCCAAAAGTTTTTTTTTGATTTGAAGCAGTAACTCCAGGATACTGGGGCACCCTATTGCCCATGCTGTTCTAGGATGCATGCCCTAGGATTTCTGCAGCAACTTCCAGGCTGGAGTTCTCATGCCTATAATGAGCTCTTGATTTTGATAAACTAAACAGAATGAGGGGTACAGGGTTTCCAAACCCTGAGCCCCAAACAAGAAAGCCAGAGGAAAACCAGGCTATGATTTTAAAATTAAAGCCTTTTGCTGATTATCTTTCCAGCAAGCAGCTCTCTCTTCAAATAATTTTGTCTGAGTGCAAACATCTAATTTTTTTTCCTCCTTAGTTTAATTAGTTAATGAAGAGAAATGCACATGGCTCAGGATGCAGAGTGGAAAGAATGCAGATAAGTGTCTTCAATTGGTGTCCACAGTTCTGCTTTAAACCAAAGGAAAATCTGCGCTTTCTCTTGTGTTTTCAGTTCAGCAGAAAGTTACACGAGCACAACAGAGCTACCTTTCCCTAACAAGGGGTAGAACTGTACCAATTCATCCCACAAAGCTACATGGCAATCAACCAAATAATATTTTTGCACTTGAGAATGTGTGATTTGATTGATAATATCTAATTTTACATGACTTTTAGGCAAAACCAACAGAAAGATATGGGGACTTTCATGGAGCAGTGGGAGAACAAAAAGCTGAATGAAGAAAATTGTGCTGCACATCATCTTGTCTTATTACTGTTAGCGCCAGCGGCCATAATCAAGAGTTTATTGTACTGGGCAATCTGGATGATTAGAAACTGAATTCAAGTTCATAAAAAACATCTTAACATAAAACTCTTTTATTTTTCACCAATAGCAGGAGGCAAATTCATTCCCTCCCTCTGCAGCCTCTTTTAATTCAGTAGAATTGTATCAGAAATAATTTTAGCAAAGTATCATCAGGATTATTCAAAAATGGTATTTCAAATAATATACATTTGCAGAAATATATTTTATCACAATGAAAGGTATTTGTGTTGTGAATTTAGATTGTTCCTTCCTTTGGCATTAGTGTATTTGAAACTTGGAAGAAATAGAAAGCAAACAGGCAAAGAAAAAAAAAAAGTAGCTATTATGGACAGTTAGGTTATTTTCTTTTAATTCTGCAATTATAGAAAAGACTCACTTTCTTGTTGTTATCTCTCTGAGATTTTTCAGGATGACCCTATCAGATCCAAATGGGTAAATCAAAGATATTGATAGAAACATGGTCACGAAAATAATTGTATGTATTTTTAGAGACAGCATCAAGACACATGAGAGGCGTCACCCTGGATCTTTTCTGTTACTGTTCCATTCAAGAAAATTCTCACATTGTCTTTCTTCCTACAGATTCTTTTTCTCCTCCCCTTGAGACTTTTTTTCCCCTGCTTGTTCTCATCAAATCCCTTTCGTCCCTTTGCTCCAATTTGATCTTTTTCTATCTGGATGATGTTCCCAGCTTAGTTGAAACCCTCACTCATGGGCACTGCTTTTTCATATCTTAAAAGAAAAATTTTCTTTTCTACTCCTTAAACTGGTTTTTTTTTTTTTTTTTTTTTTGCGCTGGGCTAAGGTGATGGGGGATTTCTCAAGCTGTACGATTTTTCAGCATACTTAGGTTGTGACTGCTACCAGTCAACTTGATTTTTATTTACCCTCTAATGACTCTGGTAGATTTGTAGCAGTTAATATTGCCTCATGATGAGTTTGCAGCTAGAGAGCTATGTGGGAACACTGCTGCTGCTCTTCCCCAGCTTAGTCCAACAGTCAAGAATAAGAAGAAGGACCTAGTGAGCTGTGACCTCACCAAAAAAGAAGCCCTGAGGAAAGAGATTTCCACACAAACTTGTGCCTCTGCTTCAGGGGTCAATAATGTTTTGTAGTATGGTATAGACATACAATGTCCTTATCCTGCCCTTTGCACTATATGTACTGCTGTATTAAAATTATTTCATTCTTTGAAAATGCGGTCATGTCTGGGGTGATGTGCAGATGTTCTGTAACAATGAATAGCAGGCTGCTGTGACGAGACAGAAAAAGAAAAATACTTTGAGAACTATATTTAGAGTGCAACTTGATAATATTGATAATGAGGTCAGTGTAGTTTCCTAGACCTCCAGATTAGGCATTATGTGGGATTTACTCAAGTTTGAAGTACGTTTCAAATTAAATGCCTGGGCCTATAAAATGACTAAAATCATCCTGTGGCGCTATCACAGAGCTTAATCATATTTATTTTTGCACTGAAACCTCCATTTTATGAACAGTACTTGCTGACACCACAGATGGAAATTTGAATGTTGTGTGATAGAGCACATCAGGAACTAGTTATGGTAACTATTTTGCAATCTGCAATTTACTCCTGTGAAAAGATGTCATGACACTTTATCTGAGGATGGTGGGGGTAACCAGTGTCTGCTAGACTCATTCCAAATTAAGCTATATACGTGTGGCTCATATCTGTAGATTCAAGTGAATATACTACTTTTCACTTCACATCCTCAAAATTTTTTGTATTTTTTCTGACTTTAAGAAGTTGCTACAAACATCCCAAACAGAGATTATGTTCATTTAAGAAACAATAGTATTTCTACTAGTAAGCTTCAGAAGTTGTTTTCAGAAGTTGTAAATACACATGCTTCATGCAACATATGCAAATCTGTACCTCATTTTGCACTTTTTATTAACAAAATAAATCCATCATCCTAAATCTCCAAGCAGTTTGAAAAGAATTTAATTTAAAAGAAAGTTTTCTTTTTATTTTTAATTGAAAATGCTTTGCTACATTTATTTATCTAGCTAATAAACTCCCTAAACAGTACAATAAAGAGGTGTGCTAGTACATAAGCAAGTCAGTGTTTTTTGCGCTGAAGAATTCATCTGGCCCACAGAACTATCTTGAGGAAGGAAGCAAAGTTATATGAAGAGCAGCCCTCAGACTGCTGCTCGTTCAAAGAAAAAGCTCACCATGGACTAGGGACATTACATATATTAGATGACATGTACCTCACAACTGGGATCATAAATGTTGCTGCTGAGAAACTATGCACTGAATGCCATAGTACATCAGAGACAGTCAATGTAACCTATATATACCCAAACTACTAAAATCCTTCATCTTCAAAGTGTAGACCCTCTATGCAGTTAAGTAAACCAAAATTAGAGATAAAATAGCTGCTGTAAAGTCATAATTATTATGTCCAGGGTTATACTGAGTAACATTGTGGTCCTATAACACTAGAAGAACCAACAATTTTAAGAAACAACAAAGGCTTTGCTTAGGCTCAATATGTACATAATAATTCTCCTTAGGAGTTACAGTGACTGTAAAATGGTCAAGGGATAAATTGCAGTCAGAAAGAAGTGTACAAAGCCTAATGAATTAAGAAAATTTCCCTGAGTTTATTTCTTTTTTGTCTTAAACTGCTTCTCATACATTAGATAGAAAGACACAGGAAGGGGAAGATGGTGGACAAGGAGAAAAAGAGAAGAGGTATTAAAACTAGTTTTAATCACCTCTAGCAATCTAGCCAGGAGAAGAGGAGCATATGCTGGTGCAGACTCTGTTGCTGAGCAGAGCAGTGCCCTGGCACAGCTGCACACACCAGGAACCTGTGATTCACAGTTTTAAGGCAAAGTTTAGGATTCACCAGTCTGGAGTTAGATGTTAATTTCTTCCAAAAAATGAGCAGGAAGGTTTTGTTTTTTTTTTTTTTTTTCAAAACACAGTTGTGGCAGCTCAGAGTGCAGCATTTACCTAGGCTGTAAGAAGACTAGTTTCAGATTTCCCTTTGGCTTGCAGGGATTTGGTGTCCCACAGAGGTATATTTTCTGCCAGCAATGGAATGTTTGGCATGTAAATAATTTTAAGTCTAGAAATTGGGTGAACAAATTAATATACTAGTGTGTTCAAAATAAGTGGCTCTCAGAGCTCCTGTTGCAGTTATATGGTGTTCCAGACAGGAACTATCTTGTGTCTGAAGAAGGTAGGATCTGTCCTGGTTTTGNAAAAAGAAAAAAAAGACAACGTGCTCTCCCAGGCCGAGCTATAGTCCAGCCCCCCTTCCCAGCATTCCTTCTGGGTCTCCCGGGCTGATGGGAAAAGGACCTAGGCAAGAGTAACCTTGATAACCTGGCTACTCCTCCCAGCTAAAATATAGGCATAGGAGAAGGAGTTATTTTTTTTTTCCTTTGTCTTCCCCTGTGGTTTTAACCCAAACCATTACAAATCCATCTCAACATATTCAGCTAGATATGTGCACAAGTCCCCTAAAAACCTGTGTCCACTTACCTAATTGCAATATTTAATCTCATAATGTTTTTAAAATTTGGTCCTTTTTTTTACCTCAAGTTTTTTGGTGTTTATCTTGAATGTTAGACACATTTCTATCAGTAACTTTCTGTTTCTGCCTGTAATTTTCTAGATTTGATTTTGTTACTTTAACAGACTTTGCCAGGCAAAAGCTGTACAAAATTGCTGTGTATTTTTTTTTAGTTATTACATTCTAAGTTAACTCACTTTTTTAATGTGTTTGCACTTGCTTTTTTGTCTACTTTTTACTTATATATTAGTAAATAAGTTTAGCTGCAAACTGTAGAAACAGGAAAATTCTAAGTGAGAATTTAAAATATTTGTAGAAAACAGGTTTTTTATTCACCAGAAGCCTTGCTGTGAGAAAGAAGTATCTATTAAGGCAGTTGAAGTATGATAGGTAGTCTTCAATTAAACCTGATACACTTTGAAAGTTCAACTATTTGCAAACAATCTAAGAGACTTTAGGGTTCACTGATATATCAACCTTCCTGGATCCACATCATGTAACAGACTAGTGAGCCCCATCTCTGTCCCTGGGAAAATCATGGAGCAGATCCTTATGGTAGCAACCTGATCTAGCAAGTGACATCCCTGTCCATGGTGGTGGGTTTGGGACTAGACAATTTTTAAGGTCCCTTCCAACCCAAACTTGTCTGTGGTTCTAAAATTTTCTGAGCTGGATTAATTCCATTTTAATAATGGAACAAAGGTTTTTAATTTTTAAATGGAAGCAGAGGATTCTGATTCTCGATATTCCTGCTGGGAAGTTGCAACAGCAGTTGAGAACACCTAATGATCACTCTGGGGAGAGGCAGATAGAAAACACAAGGAGGAGGAAGTTTTCAAGACAAATTTCTGATGCCCTATTTGCTCTTTTATAGGGCATTATTAGTGCATGGCAAGTCTTTTGTTTTGAGATCTCCTTCATCATGTCCTAATTGACCAGACTTGGATGTAAAGAGACAAAATCTGTTTATTTCCTTTGAACATTCATCTCTGTTTCCAGTGAATTTTCTTTCAGCATCTGTTTTTCCAGTTTAAGTCACTGGGTCCAAATTCTTGGTCCCCCTTGTTGCTTGCCACTTGGTCCTGAGCTGCTGCTGCAATCATTGTAGCAGTTGGTGTCAAACTGTGCAGAGTAATAAAGTTCAGAGGATGCAAAAGATCAAAGATTTCAGAGTAAAGACAAAATGTTACTTCTACCTTCATCCAAGAGCTGATGTTTGTCAGAGTGCAGCTGGATGAATTTTTTCTGGATTATCCAAAAGAAAAACTCTGCTTATTAATAGTCACAGAAATAAATTCCTATTCATCACACCTAGTATATTTGTATGGTAAGACAGTCATCTAGACTTGAATTTAGCATCTGAAGCATCTGAAACATCTGAAGCATGTATATTTTCCATTTTGTTCAACTTCAGATTGCATTTCCACTAGCATGTTATACTTCATATGTCCTCAAATGTTTAATGTGTAATGATACAGTACACAATAGCACTTCTCTAATTTCCTATACTGATCATTCAGGTATCATTTTCATTAAATTCACAAAAAGTGATAGAATCTTTTACCCACTACTAAGCAAAATTCTCCATCTCTGAGTACGCTCTTTCTTCTCTCTCCACTTACAAGGTTTTGCTTTATCATTGACAAAGGTAGATAATTTTTTTGTGGAATTCCGCATATTTTACAAAAGTGAAAAGTTCAGTGTGTGAAAAAAACAACAAAACAAACAGAACCTTCTTCAGGCTCCAGATCTGTCTCCTTTCCAGGGTTGTCAAATTACTCCAAGGTACTGCAGTTTATGAAACAGTTTCCTCTTTATTTCTCATCAGTATCAGATACAGGAAACCTGCCAGTGCTTTTTCTCGTATTGGTTTCAATTAAAAAATAGAGTTTCTTGCGAGTGAGTGGAAGAACCACTGAATGGTTCATATTAAAATGATGTTTTGGCTAAGAACACAAACATACCTATGGATACTTGTTTGGCACAACTGTTTCTATGTTATCTTTTTATGCCATGATATGATAACACTACAATAATACTTAAATGCTGACACAACTGAAAATATTGCCAGTTAGAACTCCCAGGCATTGGCAAGCTCTTTGTTATATTTGCAACCTGGCACTCTCTGTGAGCTTCACAAAAATGTTCGTCACTTTCAATGGAGGTGGAGAGAAATGGAAAAAAGAAGCAAATTGCTTTATAAAGTGTTGAGTTGGAGAGAATATCGCGACAAATGGAAGATCTGCAGCACATCATAGTCTTTTCCTTTCTCTCGTTCCTTGAAAGTATAATGGCTTTTTGTTTGATTTCTCTCTTTAGGTGCAATCCATTTCCATTCCACAATTATGTCCTCTATAATTTAAATTTATGAGACAAAACTTTAGTTTTGCCAGGGGAGCAGCTGGAGAGCTCTATTCCCTTTGCCATAGAAAATGTAGATGTGTTGAATATATTGTGTTTGACAAGCTCTGTTGAAAGTACTCCTATCTTTTCTGACAAATATCCATCAGCGTGTAATATTTATTCCTCTGTTTTAGTTTCCCTGCAAATAATTGATGGTCCCACAGCAAGGAGTGGATTTCCTGCTGAGGCAGCATCATCTGTATTGCTTTCCCAAGCTCATATCAAGTGCTTCAAAATGGAGGCTAACACAGGACTGATGAATGCAAGATTATGTAGCCAAATGTAGGGAAACAAATTTATCTCCTCAAAATTGGGTTGTTTTACTTAACGTTGCTCAACAATGACACTTCTATATGATATTTATTGCAGTCATGAAAAGACTTTTCAGATATTTCACTTGCATTTTATTGACAAAGCAAACCCTATTCTATCTAGTATAGTTGTGTGTGGTGTTATAGAATAGTTATTAGAACATGGCCAGACAATGACACAAGAACACAAGAATGAAAACACCAGATATTAGGACCTTTTGATCATGCTGTGGTTGCAAGACATTGGAAGAGGTGACTTCTGGATACCATGTGACCTCTAAACGTTTTAATTATTGGCTGTAAAGAAATATAAATGCTCAAAGAGTATATATGTAAGGTGAATTTGCAATAAACAGATTATTACCCCTTAGATTATTACCCCCTTAGATTATTACCCCCTTGTACAGTTTCCTACCCTTGGATCCCTCAGGACACCACATGAACTCTGGGCCCATCCTTTCCTGTGGCAGCTGTGTACCAGGGGAATCAATTGACCCCCTTGCTTACCACAATTGCCGTCCTGTTTTAGGGACATGATCTTGGACATCATAGTTGTGCATTTTAGTAGATTCAGATTAGATACTGGGATATTGTGAGGGTGATCAGGCACTCTAACAGGTTGCCCAGGGAAGTTGTGGATGCCCCATCCCTGGAGGTGTTTAAGGCAAGGCTGGGGGCTCTGAGCAACCTAATCTAGTGGAAGCTGTCCCTGCACTCAGTAGGGGCTTTGGAACTAGATGATCTTCAAGATCCCTTCCAGCCAAAACTGTTCTATGATTCTATGATTCTATGACTGTAAGTGTCTTTATGCTTCTAAGTTTAATTTTAGTGATGTATACAATGTCTCGATGCTGCCTTTTATTACGCTCTTAAGTAAATATTTTCAAGAGTGGTTAGGTATTGTGGTTTTGTGTGGAAAGCAGGACATGTTTCCCTTTTGAAAACTGGATACATCCCAGCTTGGTCGCCCTGAAAAGAAGGTACTCTGTAAGTTTCAGTATGAAGTGACTAAGGGGAAAGCAGAAATATTTGTGTAGCTCCCCAGGATGGGGCCACATGCGATACCAAAAATTCTAGTAAAACTAGTTCATCACCAAAGAGCACAGAAATATTCCTGCTCTTCCCTAGGAAATATCAAAATATGGTCACCCGCTTTCTGATCCTGCCACAGTTATTGCAAGTTGTGATGTAAGATACTAAAAGAGAAAACATGATTTTTTTTTCAGGTGCTAGAATTTTATTGCTGGTAGTTTAAGAAATTTGTATTGCACAGAACCTAAAGTCCTTAGTGATGTTTGTATGTTTGTTTGTTTGTTTGTTTGTTTTTAAGTAAGTGGCATTTTAATAAACTTTATAATAAAAGTGCTCAATTCACTGTCAGTATGGCAATTACTGATTCTTCTGGGAACAAACCCTACATTACTGTGCAGCAAATATTGTCAATAAGTGTCTTTTATGTAACTATCGCTGTATTTAACCCACACAGGTAAACATGCCCCTTGTAACCATGCTGACAGTCTGTGCTTCCTTAGGTCATCATGCTGCTTTATCTCTGAAGGTCCTGGTAGGTGAGGTGCATATAAATTTTATCACAAGATTTAATTTTATGATTGTTAATTGTTTTGTACTGGAGATCTTAGTGAAAAAAACTGAACCTAGATAGCAATCATCCTGTTCTAGTTCCATGCAACAGTCAAAAGCCATTCATGGCCACACTAAAAAGAGAAGCACGACATCCTATGAGTCACGGAAAATACATTGTCAGGGAAATCAACTGTGATGAAAAGAGGGTTACAATAATATAGGTATGAATAATATGATCATCTTTATCTACATTTTAAATCCATTTCTGTCTTTCTTCAAGGGATGGTCATTGTTTGATTTTGCTGGTTGTTTTTGTCTCCCAGGTTTTTGTCCACTTCTAGCCATTTTCAGGGGCTAGTATGGCAACAAATATGGAACAATGTATTTTTATAAATGAGATTGAATGATTTTGCTATCAAAATTAAGTCTAAAAACAAATTTGGCCAGATTTGTCTGAAGTCTATCAGGGATGAGATTGAAGAAAGTTTGGTTCAGTTGTCACTTGATGGTGAGATCAAATATAAATAGTTGCACCTATAAAATAATGCCCCAACTTGGACCCCATCCAGGGCTTTTACTGGACAGTTACTACTAATTAAGCCAAAAGAATGGTGTTTCCTCAGTTTAATATCTAGAGGGATAAAGTATTTTTGAGTCACTTTGTTTGTGACTCAAAACAAATCCAGGTATGTGGTCTGAGTCCCAGTATGGTACAAAATAAAACACAGACAGGGACTTAACCATGGTAGAGAACACATAGGATGGTCCTGATCATGAAGGACTCAGTACTGCCAAAGTACATTTAAGAGCATGCTGTTTATAAGGATTTCAAGATATAAGACCTTACACAAACATTTTCTACTATGGCTGCAAAGTCCAAAAAACCAACCCAACAGCTACAGTTTCTGAACAAATGTAGCTTAAAGAAATGCAGAGTTTGGCAGAGGGATGTCAAATGTTCAGGAGAAGATGGCCTAGAAAAGGCAATGTCCCAAGGCAGAACAATGAGTTAAGATTTACTTATAAGTTTCTGTCTTGGTTTGTTGTAGGTTGGGAAATTAACCCATTCCCCACCCCATTCCCCGCCAGGGCTGTCACGTCCATGGGGACCGCGTCGGGAACGAAGCCGCCAGCGGTCCAGCGCCAGGGGCTGCCCCGTGCTCGCATGGGCGCGCGCTGGGAGCTGCTGGGGCTGCGAGAGGTGGCGCTGGGCGAGCTGGCGACGGCAGCGGCGGTGGTCCGAGCCGTGAATCGGCTGGCACGGGCCCAGCGGATCGCCGCCTCCGCCGCCCCTCC
>VYZS01039660.1:11920-22955 GCA_013400695.1 Neodrepanis coruscans | reverse complement strand
GGGAGGCAGGTGGCCTGGTGGTTACCTGCAGCTATTCCCCGGGGTTCGAAGACCACATCTTTTCCTCTATCAGCACTAAATCCCTCCTTGGGCTAACAAGAAGGGAGGGAGGGGTTTGCGCACGGTGTTTTCTAATTTTCTTGAGTTTTTCCTTCAGTCAAAGCCGGGCAGAGGCTCGCGGCTAAGGGGATCCTCAGACCACGTGTTCCCTTCTAATTACCCCGGAGTCTCTCGGGGGGGCCCAGAGAGAGACAAGCACTATCTCCAGGGCGTCCTCCCCTCAAAAACGGGCCCTGGGAACTTAATTTGTTTGTCTGTTTGCACTTTAATTGTCGTGTTTTTGTGTGTATGCGAAATAAACTGTGATATTTGTGTGTTTTCTTCATTTTGGGGTGTGTTTGTGACTTCTCTCAGAGTCTCTGGTCCAAAATCGCTGAATTTGTGGTAAAACCACCACCACATGGTTGCATTATACATTGACTTTACTCTTCATGCTCAGAAAGGAAAGTGGTCTTTTTCTGTACCAGCCCCAAATGTTCACATTCAGACAGGCTATTTCTTTTGTTACTGAGAAATCAAACAGCAAAGCTATTTCTGGACACATTCACAGTTGATTCTGAGACAGAAATGAGCTCTCTGATATTTAGTGCTTTGGATATTAGGATAATTATCAGGAGATAATGAGTTTTGAAGATTTCTAATGTGAAGCTATGGTTTTAGAGCCCCTCTGCTGTCAAAATATAACTAGGTTACAAACAATATGACATGATCTAGGGCCCATTTCTCCTAATGACTAAAATATGAAGGCACAGTCTCCTATGAATAACATTCCTCACCCATGATGGGGAGGAAGCTTCAAAAAATCTGAAATGCATAGCTCATGCCCTGTCACCAAATTGTTTCTGAAGTCGTGGAAAACTACAATAACAACAAAAATAATCTCTACCTGCGGAATAAAATAGAGGCTTTTCAGTATTCAACAACTTTGAAAAACATAGAGTGAGCAAAATTTGAGACAGGGAACTGAACAGTTTAAGTTGTCTTTCTGTTGAGAACTAGCTTAATGTGTACCAAGGGATATCTGTTAACTTTTGGTGCCTTAACACGCATGAAATTGGGCAGTAGGCTTAATTGGGACTCCTTAACAGATGAGTATAGGCATTTCAATGGGATCTTCCTAAAATGAGGCACCCAGCTGATGACTGCAACAACAGACCTAAGATAAAATGTGAATTACTCTCCAGTCCTTAAGTAATTTTCTCCTAAAGTGGGGCTGAAGTATCCTGAGCGTGCCTGGGAAAGGAAGGAGGCACTGCTCTTTGAAAAAATGATTATGTATGTGACTTTAGTCTGCAGTGCAGTTAATTTTGTGCCTAATAACTGTAGTTTTTTTCTATAAAATAAAAAATAAAACAAAACAAAAAACCCCAAACAAAACCTAACAACACAAGAACGACAAAAACAAAGAAGCAAAAGGGAAGAAAAAAACTTAGGTAATGGAACAGAGTGAAGTTGCATCCATACCTCTTGAAAATCTCTTGAATTTTTTAACCTTTCATAACACTTGAGGAGTGTTGCTAGTTACAATTCAGAAGATACTTAATGTTGTGCCTTGCTAGTATTCACCTTAAGTACTGCACAGACAATGTTTCTGTGAGTTATGAAATGACAAAATTAGAACGAAACCTCATCCTCTGTCACACTCACTAAACAACCAAAATAATAAAGTGCAGAATATATTCCCATGTCAGGTACCAGCATATGACTGCTCAAGGTCTATTCTTCTCTAGCAGTGCATACAATGAATGAAGTGAGAAGAACAGAGCAAGTCAAAAACAGAAAGAAAAAACACAGAAAAGAAGTACTTTTTGCTACATGATAGTTTAAGTTTTGAGGAAGGGAGGTCAAGCAAAGTGGCCAGCAAGAGTGATTGCTCACCAGATGTGTCACATTCTGCTTTATTCCATTAAGAAAAAGAAGAAGAAAAAAAAAACTTTCTATACATAAATGTTCAAAACTCATCCAAGCTGGAAGTAACCTATATACATCCGATTAATCTATCTATATTGGACTGAAGTTGTTTGGTTCTTTGAGACTCCATTGCATTGCATGTGGTTTCCATTCTCTTTTCTTTAAATAACATTTTGGAATTTATTTTAGATCTTTTGAGACCTCTAACCATTCTCTGGCTAGAAAGATCTACAGTTTCAGATGTACAATTTCTTTTTGAGCTTCTCATTTCTTACAGTAATTCTTTGGGTGTTTAATTTAGTGTTAGACTTAATGTTGTTTGATTCCAAGGATTTCATCATTAACAAGCCTCATTTTCCCTTTTTCCAGCATTTACTACTCATCTAGAAATAATGTCATTTCTCAGTAAAAGACAGTTTCAATTTTATTGGTTATTTTTTTTTCTGCTTTTATTGTAGAAAAAATCCCCCAGATTATAATTACTTGATTGCATTATTTTTGGATGAATTATTGGATGAATTGTAGTATGGTATGTTTTTCTGACTCCATTTTTTTATAATGTGCATGAAAGGAGGGAAAGTATGGACCAGGTCTTACAATCATGGGATTGCTTGGCAGCTTTCATCAGTGTTTCCACTAGGAAATTTAACAAGCCATGGAAAAGAAACTCTCAGAATGAGACATGGCCATGCCATATGCAAGATCCTGTTGTGGAAGTAAATTAATATATAGTCTCTCTGAAGTTATCAAGGCCAAATCAGAAATAGTATGTAAAGAGATCAAACAAAGGCTTCCTTACCATCAGCTGTATTCTTTTAGGTTATTTTCTTTTAGGTTATTTGCTGATCTCTTGGGAAATGTAAGTTTGCATAACCTGCACACCAAAGAGATGAAAGGAGTTATTCCTGGAAATAATGCAGAGCCTTCTTTAACTTATTATTTCTTACTGGGTCCAAGTTGTATAGTTTGGGGATTTTTTTTTAATCATGTTTCCTTCTGCTGGGTCTCTGGACTGTTGAATTCAAACCTACTTTGTTAAGCATATTAAACAACTGGAGGAAAGGAAATTAGATTTCAGTAAGCTAGGTGATGCAAATTAAGCGGTGGCTAAGGCTCATCATTCATCTAAAGCCCTCCGACCCCTATACTTCTCTTATTGCTTTGATTACAAGAATTTACTGCTTTTTTTGTGTATATCAGCAGAAAAAAAGTCTCCCTCTCCTTTGTATGATTAATATAGCAAGTTTGTTGCACCATGCAGTGCCAGGTCTCTACCACCCCTTCTTCAGGATGATGTGATCTATATGTATACACAGCAGTAGTACTACAACCTCCTGAACCTAAAATTTCCAGCTAAGACTCAGAGACTTTTTTTTCCTGCAAGTTGTCTAAAAATCACACAAATTTGCGGTAGGAACTCATCAAAAGACTGGAAGGCTTGGACTGATGTAACTGTATTTTCTTTGATATCCACCATTTTAGGTTTAAAGGCACAAAACTAGCTGGCATTTAGCAACTTAAGAGCAGCTGAGCTGTGGCGGTGGTTTATGTTCTGTAACCCATGGCAATTCAAAATGATTCAGGTTTAGTTACCAAATGGGCCATACTTGAATTTCATTTGAGCTTCGCTAAAGCCATCTATAATTCAGTAAGATAGCCATAAGCACATGTACTTCTTGGTGAAAGAAAGTATTCGTTGGATCAGATCTGCAATTGCTGCTCATGCTAGAAATCTTCACCATGTAGCATCAAATATGGTGCTGTCTTGATGTGTATCTACTTTCAGTAGAAATAATCTCTTTAAGCAGGGACCATGCATATTTATTTACATCTCATTCTTGTGTTGTTTTATAATCATCGGAACACATAATCAGATACTTAATTAAGAGTGTATTGCTGAACAGGAAGCCTGTAGTTATTTTACAGATAGCCCATATAATGGTGATAATAGCACATATCATATGATATGTGTGATTGGCAATCAGTGTGTCCACATGGTGATCACAGTGCCAAGTACACTAGTTAAACAAAAATTGCGTGCTGAGACTGGCCATTAATGGCAGTTTTGAAATGAAGCATGAGCTTTCTCCTCATGAGATAAGATATTGGGTTTCTATTAGCCAAGAACACTTCAGTGGCCAAAAGCAAAGATGAGTCACTACAAATTAAGTGGAAAATATGAAACTGAAAGCTCTTTGAATCAAACTGGCTTTTTAAGGGTGAGATACTGGCCAGCCCCTGCAAGAGCTCTACAAGAGAGGTAGGGTACATTCATCTCTCCAAATTTACATCTCTGTGCAGCCCCACAGAGCTGCCACACAGTTGCAGTCCAGCACAAGTGATGGGGATCAGGAAGAACATTATTTCACATGACACAATGTGATGCTGATGACTACCCAGGATATCCCATAACTACACTAGAAACACTCTGTAGCGTCTCAGTGCGCTCGTTTCATTGACTCCGGGGAGAGGGTGAACAACTCCTTGGGTTGATCCAGAATCACAGGGTTTTCCACAGGAGAGTGTTAACATCACTCAAAACTTTGGAGCCAGCACCACTCCTGACACAGCATGACTTGATGGTGTGTAAGTGCCATACACACAAACTTGCTATTATCTGCCACGTAAGAACATGCACTTCCGAAACCTCTTTTCTTACTCATATACTCAGGAAAACATTTTCAAGTGCTCACCTTAATTATTTTCTTCAAGTTCACTATTATGCCCTCTTGAAAACTGATACCCATTTGATCTCCTTCCTAAAGAGCAGAACAATTGGTCCAGGCTTTGATAAAACAACAATAACTGAGATGTTCCAGAGGCATGTTTTAGCCGTAGTTTTACTTACCTAGCATTCCCTGTTTACATTCTGACTTTGCAGACATACTTCACTGGTTCTTTTCGTTACTGCTGTTGTGGTGGGGGTGGTAAAGGTTTGAGGCTTTTTGTTAATGTTGCTTGAAAATGCTGCAAAGCAGATTCTAGGACAGCATGTCCTAGCATGGAGCGTTCATCATGGATATATTTATCAAACTAATCTCTGCAACCAGAACTTGTTATACTTTCTTTGACATATTCTGGTATGCTTTTTGACATCTGCTTGCTACACTCCTGCAGTCTTTTCAGTCCTGATATTCAGTTGTTTCATCTCCTGCTGTTTCCATAGTCTTTTATAATCTTTAGATACACAGATTTTATTGTCTGTTTGGTCATACTGGGACAGTGTCATGGTTTTACCACAAGTTTAGCAATTTTGGACAAGAGATTCCGAGAGAAGCCACAAACACACCCCAAAAATGAAGAAAATACACAAATATCACAGTTTATTTCACGCACACACAAAACCCAACAAATAAAGTGCAAACAAACAAACAAATTAAGTTTCCCAGGGCCTGTTTTGGAATGAGGATGCTCTGGAAATAGTGCTGGTCTCTCTCTCTGGGCCCCCCAGAGAGACGCCAGGGTAATTAGAAGAAACACACGGCCAGTCTGAGGACCCCCTTAGCAGCGCGAGCTTCCACCTGGCTTTGACTGAAGGAGAAACACTCAAGAAAAAAAATTAGAAACCGCGCACGTGCCCCTCCCTCCCCTTCCTGATAGCCCAGGGAGGGGTTTAGTGCTGATGGAAGAAGAGATGTGGTCTTTGGACCCCGGGGAATAGCTGCAGATAACCACCAGACCACCTGCCTCCCGGGGGAAAGGAAAGAAAAACCACAGAAAGAAAAAAAAAAAAAAAAAAAATGAAAGGGAAGAAACAACCCTCCTCCCCGAGGAAGAAGAAATCCACCTCCCAGAAATTCACGAGGAAGAATGCAATTCCGAGAAAAAGGAAGTCCACCTCACCATAAAGAGAAAAGAAAAAAAAGGAAAGAAAGGAAAAAAGCCTGATCACGAAAAATGTGATCAAAAGAACGGCTCCCCCTCCCAGAAATGTACCACACCACGTCGCTGCGGTGGAACCTCTGACCTGTTTTCCATGTGGGCACCGGCTCCAACGCAGCAGCAAAGAGCAGTGTTGCTCCTCTGAGCTCCAAGGCCAAAAAGAGAAAGATGGATGGCCTTCCTCTGTTTTTATAAGGAGGACCCGATCCTGCACCTGCGCAGATGGGTCTAAGGGGGCTGGCCTCTCCTGTGATTGGTCGGCGGCCTGGGGGCCCGCCCTGTGCGCACAGTGGCCCGCGGGAGGCACCTTGGCTGCCTGGAAATGCCACGTGCACCGAGACGGCGCTTCCGCTAATGGCGGCCACCATTTGGCCATCACGTGGCCATCACTGCCAGGCTGGCGCTGCTGCTGGGCTGTCGCTGCTGCTGGCACTGCCATCATGCACCGCCGGTGCAGCCTCAGCATCGGCGCGGGCCGCTGGCGTGGCCCCACCGCCGGTCACACACTCGGTCCGCATACTCGACAAAATGGCGGCATCCAGCCAGAATCGCTGCATTCTGGTGCCGCTGCCTGCGCCGCTCCCACTGGCCGTGCCGAGCGGCGCCGCCGCTTCCGGGTCCAGTACCAGCTCCATGCAGGGCCCCGCTCAGCGCCGCTTCCCTTGGCCCGCAGAGAAGGGCGGAGGGAGCACCCTCGCACAAGCACCAGCCCCGGGGATGAGCCCCAAGAACCGGCGCCCAGCGGCTCCTCTCCGCGCCGCCCCATGCTCTGGCCCTGCTCGCCCCTGGTAAGTGGATGCCTGGGGACGGAGGGAGGCAGAAGCAGGAGGAACCGCAGCAATGGCTGGGCAACCCCGGCAGCCGGCCCCTCCCGCGCCGCCGCAGCCAAGGAGCCAGCATCGCTGCTGCCGCGTCCCTCCGCCGCTGTCAGGGGAAGGGGGGCCTCCGCTGGCTGCGCCGTGGCTGTCGCTGGGGCTGTCGCCGCTGGGCCAAGTAGCACCGGGCAGTGCCAAGCCCCAATGGCAGCCACGCCGCCCCATGCGGCACAGTGGGAGAAAGGGACCACCGAACCAGTGCAGGGGCTGCCCGCAGCCCCGCACCACCGGCACCCGGGCAGGCCTCCCGGCCCGTGTGGGTGGGGGTTCCCCCCCACCCCGGCCCGCCGGACCCCACACGGTAAGAAAAAATGTCACGTTTTATTTCACTTCCAGTTTCACACCATGACATACAGTCAGTCCTGACTGGAGGATTTCTTTTTGTTACTCAGCCCCATGATGTTTACTGAGTCTTTTGGGAAAAATGTACTTCATATATATTTTTACTTTTTGGTACCTTTCCTTAGGAAAAAAATAAACAACCAAACAACAAACCAACAAAAACCTAACAAATCAAACCAAAACAACAACAAGAAACCTCCAAATTGTACATGAAACCTATCCTTTGTGGAGGTCTAAGGACAGAAGATGTAAAGTTGTGTTTTCCCACTAAACCTGACAGTGTCATGGCAGAAGGTTAAAGTAGGAGGAATGGTAAAAGATTCCTTTGCAACGTAAGCGATCGGATCAAAGTGGGTTTGTTTGTCTTGTGACACTACTTGTTGTCAAAAATGACCCTTTCAAACCCTAGGAAACTCAAGAAAGAATCATGATTTTCTGTCATCACACACATCAGATATCCTTCTTAGGCTACTTTCATTATAATTTAAGATATTTGAGGACTTTACAATTTTTCCCACCAGTATGTGGATCTGTGTACTTTGTGCAAAATAGCAAGACATAGATGTATGTTTAAGCACAACATATACGCATGCGCAATATATATGTATGCATTAGGATGCTACCAGGTAAAATCTTTGAGATTTTGGATAATTCTTCTCATGTGACTCTCAAATTACACTGAAAAAAATAAACTAGGAAGCATCACATTCAAACAAATAATTTGTGACAAATGTTTTGACTAATCTGCTGCTCCTTGTGTTTGAGATGTATCTGTGAAAAGATTTTTCTTTTTTTCTTATATGTTACTGAAAATTGTTCAGCTGTGATATCTATAGAAGACATTGAATCCTCAAAGTACTATTTGTGAAGATTGGTAATGCTTACAGCTTTCTTATTCACTGCCAACATCATAATTGGCCACATAGTATTGCTCTGGCTTGTGTACCTTTTTGTAGAACAGGAGGATGGGTGGATAAGCAATTTTTATCAACATATGTATGATACGGGTGTAAGCGTATGTGAGTTTCTGTGATGCTGCCTGCATGCACATCTATACAAATATAACTAGCTTCCATCCATCATTCAAATCTTTAAGAATCCATGAGCATACAAACAAGATTAGGTGTGGAACAATACACAACTAAATTACATTTTTTTAATTTAAAACAAAAGTCTAATTTTTACAGATCAAAACCATCATATATCCTAAGCCATATTCTCTAGTCTCTGCCATTACTATCAATTTATACTCATATAACTCAGTTCAGCGTTGGCTAATAATACTTACAGACCAGATGAAATAATCAATGCTACTGTTTTTTCAGTTATTTTGCTACAGCAAATAGCCTTAAAGCACCTGGGAGCTGAAGCCAAATTATTCGTACACTCTCATCCTTAAAGGAAAGAAGAAAATAAGCTATAGTTAACTACTGTGATGAAATTATGTAATATGTTGGCTAGAAATCACTGTATTTTTAATTAACAAGTGAATATACAGATGAAATTAACATGGATTTAACAGATGAAAGTTATAATCCTCTTCTGAACACTGAATTTTATTTTTTTCTCTTTGCTCTATTATTGCTACTTCACATTGATCATGAAAGGCTTACTAAAACAATCAAGATAAAATTATTAAATTATATAAAACTATAATTTTTAGATACACTGATATCTAATTATTTATTTCATATTGTTAGTTATTAGACAACTGCAAAACATAATATTTAAATTATAATTTTAACACCTGTGGTTAGGAAAGGGTGCATCTTGTGTTGTCAGCAAAATTCTTCACCTTTTTCTATTCCTTGAAAAATCTACCATTATCACACCATTTCTTGTTTTATCAGTTTACCTGTGGTAAATTTACAAAAAGTTTGTGTTCAGATCCTCAAGTTTGCTGTCCTTCAGAGGAATTTCCATTCTCTATCCAGGGCAAATTCCTGGACCAAACTGTGCTGCAAACAAGATGAATTCAAGCAAGTGCTAAAGAGACTGACCCACTCATTGCTCCTCATTTTATTAGGAGTCATCTGAACTCCCTTTAATTTTTTTGTTTCTTTTAAAAGGAAAAAAATGTCTAATAAGGACTATGTTGTAGTCACACTTTGAAACTCAGTGTGAAAATGGGTTCAAAATTAGTCAGAATGAGTTCATCTTGTTTTCTTGATTATGCTCGTTTTCCCCTCAAACACCAAGAGGGAAGGCCTCAGTTTTAATGGAATTTTCAGAACAAATTGATAGAATATCGTGGAACAGAAAACCACGGATTTTTTGAGGTATAAGACAAAATAGAATAAGCAATTGGGAGCAAGGGTACTGTGAAATACGTAAGTGATCTTGTAAGGTTTTTATTTCTGCATGTAGCTCTGCACATCAGCAGCATCTTTTAATGCAAAAGAAGTACTTTCAATTTTTTTCTTTCCCTATAAAATACTACAAGTGGCCTGAGAACTATATTCTACACAGTAATTATTTATTTGTGTATATACATTTATATAGAGAGAGTCAATATCAGTAATACTGCTTTTTCTCTTTTTTTTTTTTTTCAGAGGCATTTAAAAAGCAGGGGTTTTTAAGTGAAAAAACTGTTTTCCATATGAACAAAGAACTGACAGAGGTTTTCTTTCTCATTTCATAATAACAAATATTTTTACCGTATGAGAAAATATCTGTAAATTATGATAGTTCAGACTTTACTGTAGAGGCAGAGGAGGTCAGATGAAGATCTGATTTTCTATAAAAATTGATGCCTGCTTAGATCTGTAAACACTGAGCTAAAATATTTGTTTTCCTGAGGTGAAATAAGTCACTTCCAGCAGTTGTTAAGATATCATTAATAATCATACGTGCAATAAATAACATCGGAATTAGCTCCTAAGAGATATATGGCTGCAAATTGCAGCAACAAATCATTGCGCATGTTAAGAGAATGATCATTACTCCAGTGTGCACAAAAGCTGCTTTAACAACTGTATTCTTTATGGTGAAGCTCACCCTAATTAGCCTTTCAGATTCCTGAGGGAAATATCATCAGAGCATTTGACATTGTGATGTTTGATCTAGCAGGGGAAGGGAATTTTTCTTTCTAAACCTAGAAAGCATGGAGCCACAAGTTTAGCTCTCAATTAGGTCACTTCTATTAATGGAAATGGGAAGTAAATAGTACTTTAAGGAAAATAATTTGGAAGTCAATTATTAATTAATCCCTTTGGTATATGTAAATGTTTTACAAGGTAGCCTTTTAGTGGTAGGACTTATTATTAGCTGCATGCATGTAAGTACACAAAAAAATCAGTGCTGTGCTTCTTTCTTCTGTTAGTTGACCAATGAAGTCTTTCAGTGACCTACCCTTTTAACAAGTCTTGAAGTTTTGTAGGAAGCTGCTGAAATAGTGCAGTCAGTCAGGTTTTGCTATTCCAGATACCAGGAAGGCACACTGAGGTTGGTGCTGAAACAGAGCTATCCATTCTCTGCAAAGATACTGAGCTGGAATCAGTCAGGGACCGAAGTGTCTGATGGTTGTATGACCTAATAGCTTAATTGTTGGTGATTTTTTTCCTAAAAACCTTGAAAACCAGTGTTGAATGTCTGAACTTGCATGGGCATACTGAGGTGTCACAAAGGAAGTTAACATGCTATTTTGCATAATGTGCAACATGGACAAAGGGGTGCAAAAAAAGGGTACCTCCACCACAGATGGTAGATTTGAAAATGCCTCCAAACAATGCAAAGCACAAACATTATTTACCAAACAGAGTGAAGACAGTGATAGTGGTAGGGAAGATGCCCCTGCAATAGGTGGCAGCTTTTAGTGCCTTGCTCAGCAAGCAGGATGCCCAGGCTCACACAGATATTTCCCAACATCCTAGGAGATCAGACAAACAGCAGGCTTAGGAAGATGGGTTAGAACACAAACAAAAAACGAACAGTTTTAATCTACTTTTTTTTTTTTTTTTTTTTAC
>VYZS01039660.1:0-11902 GCA_013400695.1 Neodrepanis coruscans | reverse complement strand
TTTTTTTTTTTTTTTTTTTTTGAGCAAGACCTTTACTACTGGCTTATTGAAACTGACAGTTTTTTCCTAATATTGTTTAGAGAGATCCTAGAAACCCTTACGAATCTATAGATTCTGTCATGATTGCAAGTTACCTGGCATCCTTTTGTAGATTTAAGCCTGTATTAGATACCTGTGCATGTAGTATCCAGGGAATGGTCTGAACCAACAGTGTTACTTGCTCAGGTGTTCCAACCATAAAGTCATGTATTTGTAGTTATCTTTGACTAAATAGATTTAAAAATCAAAGAGAAATACTTTGGCAAGGCATGTGAAAATAAATCAGCAATTTTAAAAGAAGGAATTCTTAGATAAGTGTGCTGCTTTACTGCCTGTTGCTCATTACAGAATCACATTTCCTAGAGTAAAAAAATTATAGGTTCTCACAGCATGCCCTGACAGCTCCAGATCTAATAAGAATAGTTTTTGAAAATCCTCTCTAACAAGCTGACATCCTAAAATGATGCTGAGAGCTTATGAATTAAGGAAATGCAGTGAAGTCCACTTTTGTTACTTGTTTGAAACAAGTCCTTCTGGAAAAAGAGGAATCATGTAATTAAAACATTAGTTTCAGTGTAAGTTTGCCTACAATCCTAAAACATTCTCATGATTAAATTGACCCATTTCCTACTTCCAACATCTCCCTCTAGACCCCATCAGGTTTTATATTTGTTTATTTTTATAAATAGCTGAAAAAGTTGTGATGCAAATTGTATTTTAATATTTTAATGCCATAAAGTTACTTTAAAAGATACGTGTTAAATTCCACAAATTGGTTAAATTCTGCAAATATGGTTCTTGTGCCTTTATTTTTATTGAAGCTGGAAACACCTTTGATGCCTAGAGAGGGTATACCTATTAGAGGAAAACTATTGTGTAACTTGAATGTAACCATTGGCATCCTTTGCACAACAATTATGGACTCATTTAATAGGTTTTCTACTCCTCTCCCTTTACTTTTCACCCTCCCCCTCCCAAATGTACTGTGAAGTGACAGAGAAAGGTAGATTAAGTGGATCACTGACTGCTCTGGAGAGGTAATTCTGATCATACCTTTGGTATAATTTTCTGAAATATGCAATGTATTTACCCACTGGAAATGTGATAACTTGTACATTTATAAGTCTATTGTACTGTAAGGCACAAATCTTGCTGGTGGGAAGGGAATTGTAAGTAGGCTTGAGAGAGCATCTGAGAATTCTGTTCTGAGAGGCTTGTGTCGTGAGAGTTTGAATCAACAAGCACTTCAGCTTGCATATAAGTCCCTTTGAAGTCAGTACTTAACTGCTTTGCTGAATAAAGGTGGGAACTACTATGTTTTGCTCTTAGCACATGCTTAAGCAGTTTTTTCCCAGCTGGGACCCAAGTCCCTTAAAAAGAGAAAAATAAAATACATATGCATTGGCACCACAATTTAGTCAGCTTACTAAGAGTAAGTTTTTCCACAACAAAATCAGCAGGAATTATTATTAAACACAGTCATGGCAATAATGCATAATGTGCGGCTGCGAGCCAAGTGGAAAATAGCTCTCATGCTAACCAATTGGTTCAGAGAAAATGGGTCTCCCCAACACCAAAGCAAAGATAGAAAGTTATAGAATGAGACTGATAAGTCATAACTGATGCCAATAAAAATCCAGATGCTTTCTGAAACATATGTGAGTGAGTATAAATGAAGCTGGAAAATGTGTTGATTATAAAAAGAAGGAAAAAGTTTCTGTTCTTTTTCCTTGACTTGTTTTTTTTCAGTGATCACTATTTTTCAAAGTGTGCAAAGAAAAGATGAGAGGTTTTTTTGCTAGTCCATAATCCTGTAGAAAATGTCCTTGCTTGTCCTTTTCCTTGTTCTTCCTATGTGCCAGCAATTATTGACCTCAGCCTTCATTTTTGATGAGCTATATAAAAGATTAATAAATAATGAGGAAAAAATGTTGTGGTGCACCATAAGATCATCCGTATTACAAATAAAATATTCACTTCTGAGATTGCCAGCTATTTTTATGTTCAACACTCAAAGTGTTTAAACAGAGAAGTGTTCTAAATGAAATACATACAAAAATTTATTAACAATTGGGATTTTGTTAGAAATGGGTATAAGGGTTAGTTCCAATCCCATGGTAAAATATGAGCAAGGAAAACAGATTTCTTTAGTGAGAGCTATAAACCAACATTATGCTCTGTTTTTGCATGGATGATTTGAGACAATAAAGTCAAAGAGAGAACTGGATTTCATATTTGAGCAAAAGTATCCCAGGAGATGGGAGTACAAGGTCTTACAGAATATTCCCTTTTTGAGAGGAAAATCTTGCTCATGCTTAATCCTGGTGTTATATGTCTTTTTTATCTAGCAGAGGTAACAGCATCTCTGTGAGGAATGCACCTTCTCCAGCACAGTGAAATCTCAGACCTGCAGTGGCTGAGCTTCTTCAAGCCCAACATTGTCTTCCTGTAAAATATGTGTCACAAAGAAGATCATTAGACTGTCAGCAAGGTTATGTCCTGCTAAAATTTTCAGGTTTTGTGAGGTGGTGAGTCTTCCTACAGGATCTACATAGAGGTAAATAGTACTTGTGTTAGGCTTGGTTTTTCCTTTACAGATCTGAAAGCTTGGTTTGTTAATCATGACCTCCATCCACAGCTCAGTCTACGACTTTGTTAAAAAAACAGAAGACAAGCATGACTTTATTTATTTTATGACTTTAGCATTGGCCAAGTTACCAGACAAAGAGGAGCCAGGAGCATGAGTCCTTACTGCGACTCAGAGACACAGCTGTGATGATCTCTTGACATTCATATGCACGTTATCATGGATTTGTGCATCTAAGTCTGTCTTCCTCACCAGAATCATCCATTTGCTTCACATCTCACTTCTTTCACTTCTCTTCTTGCAAGACAAGCCTGCCAATGTACACCTTCCTCCTTAACCTGTGACCTCCAACTTAAGAGAGAGACAGGCAGCAGTCATGAAACAAAAGGATTTTTTTTCCCCAACATGTAGGAGCCAGATACACATTCTGGTCAGAGCTACCCGAGGGAAAGGTGTCTGGCTCTCTGTCCTTTCTTACTAAGAGGGGGAGATAATATTCAGATTCATAGAAGGTTCTCCATGCTCTTTACTTGTCTGCTGCTGCTGAAGGCACAGAGACATAGGCAGGAGGAGTCCTGCATGACACTCTTCTTCACAGCAAAGATGGAAGCAGGGGTATCAGGCAGGTTTATGAATTTATAATATTCTGCTGTTGCCTGGCAGTGCCTAGAATTCTTCAAATTGGAACAATCCGTGATGTTTACTCAATGTTGTGGGAAGATAATATGGATTTAGGTGGATAATTGAGTTTTGTTTTGTTGGGGTTTTGTTGTTTTGGGGGATGGGGTTGGTTGGTTTGGTTTATTTGGTTTGTTTTTCGTGTTTTTTTTTCAAAAGGAATGAAGCCTTTTGTTGAAAAGATGAGGGATACAGTGGATTCTGGCTGTGTGCAAATGGATCTCCACAGCTGGGACCAATTGCAGACATAGGTCCAGCTATGTGCTGCAGCTGAGCCCCTGCTCTGTGCTAGGCTGAGACACAGGTCATCCTCTCCACTGCTACTCTGTGAAAAAAATCTGCAGTGCATGTCTCAGACAGCAAGGGTGCATTTCATCTCTTGAAGGTTGACTAAAGCACTGGGATCTGGCAAAGGGCCATGCCAGATTAGAAGTTAAACACAGACATACACCCCTCAAATCATTATGATTTCATTATAGATATTTGCTGCTGGTTAAATTTGTCTGAATCAGTTTTTTCCTCATATTAGAAACTGTCCCACAGTCTTTTGTGTGGGCAAATGAGAAACACTGTAGTTAACAAAGTTTTTAAAAAATGACTAAGTTTATACACCTAAATCCATATATAAGTTCATAAAAATAAGTCTGGTTTTCAGAAGGTCATAATTTTTTGAGAATGAAGCTAGCTATTTGGGTAGCCAGATGTGAACTGAGGTGTCTGTGTCTAGCTGGTTTGGAAGTAACATTTTTGTATTAAAACAGAGCCTTTCTCCCTTTGGAGAATGCATCCTTGCTGGAAGTACTAGAAATTTGTATGTACAGTATTTTACAGACAGTTCTGCTATTAATTTTTCCTCAAAGAAACAATGATAAAAAAAAGTCTGTGAGGTTTTTTTAAAGTAAAAGATAAATAATGCAAATTAGTCTGTAGAAACAATACAGGCTTATTTTCACATTTGTTTGGGATTAAGCTGCTTCCATAAAGTACTTCCACATGTATGCTAATTAGCTTTATAACAAAACCAACCATCCCACAATGAAGAGTGAAGACAAAAGTCTTGTGAACCGTGCATTATTCAATCAAAATTTATCTTCCTGTTCCAGGTCAGTGGAATCTCCTTTGGGGTTAGCTCCTGCTGAACACTGTGGACTCCTGTTGCTCAGCACCTGACCAAGCCAGGAGACTGCTGGGTGCTTGGGAGTGGATAAGAAACATCCTCCAGGGGCAAGTTTGTTGTATGCATAAAGTTGTGTGCATCCTACAGACTACTGTCTAACCTTTGTTTCAAAGTCCCAGTTTTGCCAGAGACTTGCAGTAGGTTTACTCTTCACCCTCTTGTAGGGGTAGTCATATGAATTGCTTTGGCTATTGTTTTTTTCTGTTTTTCAGTGTCAAAAGCAAATACTTTAATTTCAATCCAAACAGATTAGGCGTCAATACAATGTTGATACAATTGTTGCCAGGGGAACATTGTGTACTCCCACCTTTTAAACTTATCTTTACCATTCCTGCTTCCAGGACCTGCTGCTCAAGGAGGTGATGACTCCCTGTGTCAGCTGTGACATACGTACTTACAAACACAAACTTTAACTTTTGCTGGATTGCTTTGCCTACACCACAAATGAAACCTGCTGGGATGTCATTCAAACATCTTTATTGTGTATCTGAGTCTAAGGATGAAGCCTAGTGAGAATTTGATAGCAAGGCATTAGCAGAGTTTGCATAGCCTGGTGTAGCCCATTCTGTTGGCAGCAGCAGAGAGGACCCAGCAATAGCCTTGCCCTGTGTTCCCACCTAAATTTGCTCTGCCAATGAAACTATTTATGTCTCTGTACTATAAACTGGATCTCTAAAATTATTTATGTTAAAGATACCTTCTTTTCCTGAAGGATAATGAAAGGGAACCTTCTATCCAGCCTTGTCCAGGAAGCCTACAACCTAAGAAAGCCCTTGGAAAGAAAAGAAGCCCTCAGAGTCCAGCCTGATCTCATAGCCACATCCATAAATGCACTTTTTCTTGTGCTCTTTGTCCCTCTCCAAATGATATACTGCAAACTAAGACTTTCTTTAATAGAAACCAGAATATGGGGTCAGTTGCTGAGTGTATGCTTCATCTACAGATGGGCTACACACTTACCAATAGGAACAAGAGCTACTCTTGTTATCATGTAATTTCTGTTTCCTCAGAGAAGTTCTGATTTTCTTTTGTAGATACACCATTATTTAAAGAATCAAAGGAATACATTGCCACAGTTTCTTCAGAGACAGGATAAGCAAATAGATTATGGAAAAGAAACCATTATGTAGCTTTTTTTCATACAGTTTGGTATGTCACACTTATTAATTGTCAATTTAAGCTCATATCTGAAATCTGTAACTGCATCTCACCCAAATGTGTCTGATTCCTGTGTCCAGCCCGCATAGAACATAATCCTGTGTGGATATTTTGACATAGGTGAGTAATTACTAAAGACCTTCTTCCACAATTACTTTATGCACAAATCATATCTTGCATGCAGATCAGGGTATGTGATTTCTTTTAATAGAGAAAAGTGACTCTGCTTTATCAGATATCTGCTGCTACTACTATTTCTGAACTTCACTGGATGCTGCACCACATCTGCTTTGTTTTTTGTTATCAAAGCAATTTTTTCTGCCGCTCTTCAGCAGTCTCTCTGCTGTTGGTGACTGGCTGGACATGTTATTTTCAGCAGCAAAGCCTCTCAGCCATAAGCGTCAGAAACTGCTACAGAAGTTGTTATGCTCTTTGAGATGTAGATACACTCTTAGCATCTCTGGACCTGGGAGTAGTTGCAACTTACCAAAGATAAACTTGGTACCAAATACAGAACATTGCAAAGGTAAATGAAATATGTGCTCTGTTTCATGTTTGCTAGTTTAACATCGAAGGGTGTCCCAGGTGAAAGGTGTCATAACAGCATACTTAGATCCTTGAGATTTGTTCTGGATACTGCTGAGCAGAGCTGGCACAGCACTAACACTGTCTCACAATATTCACCCCTCTACCAAGGGGCTGGGGGCAGGCAAGATCCTGGAGGGTGATACAACTAGAACAGCTGACCCAAATTAACCAAAGAGATAATCCATGCCATATGATGTCAGCTCAGATATAAAAGCTAAGAGAACAAAGAGGAAAGGTTGGCATTTGTTATTTAAAATGTCTGCCCTCCAGAGCAACTGCTATGCATGTTGAAGCCCTGCTTCCCAGGAAGTGGATAAACACCACTTGTTGATCGGAGTAGAGTTTAAACTGGTTTTTTTCTTTTTTGTTTGTGCAGGTAACACCTTTTGATTTAGTAAACTGCCTTATCTAAACCTATGAGTTGTTTTTCATCTTATGGTGTCTCCCTTGTCCAGGTGGCTTGGAGGGCACCTGGTGTCGACCAAGGTCAATCCACCACAAAAATGAAGGAGAAATTTTTAAGGCTACAAAAGACCCCAGCAAGGTTTCAGTGATGGCAGGGTCATGTTTAAACAGTTCTATACCCTTACCTCTTCACCATATAGCAAACAATACTCATGTAAATCAAATTATGTTTTTAACTTCATATATTTCTGTATGAAGTCTATTCTCCTTTTGAAACAAGAGCAACTTTTCTTTGTGTACTATTTCCAAAGCAATATAAATCAGGACAGACAGAGCACAAATCTAGAGAAAGGATATGGAGAGCGGTACACAGCTGCAATCTGTTTGTGTAAAGCTATATAGATTTGCTTTATCAGACTGTCAGATTTCAGCAGGGAAAAAAACATTAACACCCCACACCAAACCTGAGCTTGTAGTCTGAAACAGGAAGGATCTTTGCACAGTAGCAGAAGTGTTACTCAGGGATCTGTGTGTATCCTTACACAGTACTCTAATTTTTAGTCTTTTATACTATGGTAGTACAACTTCCATGTATAACCATCTCTTAGGAATGAGAATTTCCTCTTCGCTTCCTTCTAGTAAAGCATCCATCTTCTACAGGAAAAATTAAATTATCTCTTCTGCTGGATCAATGTAACAAAAATAAGTAAAAGATTTACTTCATTTTGTACAGACAGAATTTTACCTGGACTAAATTTTTTTTTTTTGAAAAGGCTACTTTGTGTCTTCCCCACACTCACATCTTTTACATGGATTCTGCCTTCAGAAGATGAGAGCAATTCCACCACCTGAGAAATTTAGTGATTTACTCAAAGTGTAGAATTTTCTAAGGTGTTCTGCAGGGATTCTTTTTTTAAATAATTAAACATGAAAACCAATCCAGAGGTTGATGTGATTTCATAGCACAGTAGGAATCCCATCATATTTTAGAACAGGTTTTAATCCTCTACTCAATATCAGAAACAGCTGGATTAGGGCAGACTCAACCCTAGAGGAGATAAGCCAAGCAAAGTCATGAGGGTGCACTTTGAGGCTGATGCCTAGTGATTTAGCCACATGACATCCATTACTTTAAATCACTAAATCACTAGGCATCACTCTAAAATATCTCCCCTTGAGTCCCTTTCTTGAGGAACCTCATGGAGCATTTACATAGAACAAGTCTGAACTCCCTTTATAGCTCTAATATTAGATTTAGCTCACTCTTGAAGTGGTTTTCTTTGCACTGCAGCACTTGACTAGTAAATTGAAAAGTCTCATGTGGCAGTCTTGCACCCTGCCATTTATATTTGAATTTGTCATCTAAGCTTCAAATAAGACTTAAAAAAAGATGGAGAGTTACATATTTTTCCATTTGTCTTTATTCAAGAATGTACATTTCTCAGACTCTGGCTATATGTCTGTGAGCATTACTGACTAGCTGGTGGATACTTGAACATCTTTCTGAATAAAACTAAGGCAGCACATAAGGAAATACGACTATTTCAGTGGAACATTCATTTTAATTATTTCTGTGCTTAATAATTAAAAAACCTAAACCTAAATCTTCTATTTCAAAGTAAACTGCTATCCACTTTAAACGAATAAGACATTTAACTGCTTGACACATCAGCTAGAATGATTAAATTATGTAGCAGTAGAGATATCTCAGGAAGCAATGACAGGTGGGACAAACCTACCAACAGCAGTTTGAAATGGTGGAGGGGGAGAAGCATTTTCAAATGTCGAGACATCATCATATCTCACCATTGTGAAATACAGTGTTTGACATTTAACTGCCATTTCTTGTCTTTAGAACATTCTTTTTGAGTCTGTTTGGACTGGCAGGTGTGTGTTTCTGGAATGAATATATACATTCATATGTGAGTACATGACAGGACCAAGCTCTTGCATCTCTTGTGTCATTAGAAAGATACTGAAGGGATGTTCTGCATGTACAGTGCTAGGACATTGTGTCTAGCTTGGAAAGAAGTATGTTGAATGAGGAAGACCCCACACTGCTGTTGATGGAGTGGTAAGCTAATTTTTTTCACAGTATTTTATTAGTCTAGAAGCCATGAACTTGTTTGAAGCTCACCACTTGTTAGAAAAGGTCTCCGTGATCTTTGAGTTCTCTGTATTACAGCAAGGCTGAGAAATCCACTCCCACTGTGTTGTTGAGGAATTTGTAAGGAACAGCTCTAGGGTCATCCAGAACCCATCTAGGATACATCAGGATGCAAAGTTACTGATGGTTAGCCCTTGCTGCTGATGCTGGATCATAGAATCACAGACTAATTATGGTTGCAAAATGTCTTTAAAATCATTGAGTTCGGCCATTAACCCAGAACAACCCTGTTTACCACTATACCGTATCATCAACAGCTGCATCCACACATCTACTGAACACTTGCAGGGATAGTGACTCCACCACCTCTTGGCAGCCTTTTCCGATGCCAGACCTCCTTTCAGTGAAAATACTTTCCTTTACATCTAATCTAAACCTACCTTGACCCAACTTGAGGCCATTTTCTCTAGTTCTGTCTCTTGTTAACATGACAGATGGGACTGACCACAACCTGGTTACAATCTTTTTTTCAGGTAGTTGTAGAGAATGATAATGTTTTCCCTGAGACTTCCTTTTCTCTAGGTTAAACAACTTCAGCACCCTCAGCCCCTTCACCACTGCATTTTACACCATGTTTTTGTCAAGAAACCTAAGGCAAATGAATCAGATTCAGCCACACAAAAATCTTATGATTTAACTCTTGAAGAACAGCTTATGCTTGCAAGTTCTGTTGGATGTCTTTGTTGTTGACGCAGCACATCAAGTAGGCAACCCTCAGCCAGGGCAATTGCTGAGGGTATCTATCAATCCTGCTGAAGGAGAATCAGGAGGTGCAAAGTGTAAGCAAAACTCCCTGCTATATAATTGGATGATTGGTTGAAGACTCACATGCCTAAGTGTTTAAAGTACATTTCTGCTTTCTTCAGAATCTGACTAACCTTTCTTCATTGTCTCTTTGCTTGTTTTGGAGCCACCAAAGGGCATGTCTGCTAGGAAGCTGGGTGTCTAGCTGCTTCAAACTGGACAGCTTGAAATGTCTAGAACGAAAGTATTGAACAGCAGTACTGAATTAATTTCTCTAGGAGATGAGAGTAATCCAAGATGTGTTTTCCATGCTCAGTATTAAACATTATAACTTCCTTTTCAATGTGAAACCTACTTTTGCATAAATTGATTTTTCCAACCTTGTGAATCAGAGAGTTCTGAAAAGACTCTTGGTCTTTGTGGAATTAAAAAGTAATTATTCCATTCCTCTAATTGGACTAGAAGAGGCAAGTCTGGTGTTTTATTTCATATACTTCTCATTGGTTTTCTTCTTCAGAGGTAAAGGCAGAACCACTCCTCTTTCTGCTCCATGAAAGGCTCCATCTCAGTCTAAGAAATACTCAGCTGCAACAACCTCCTGAAGACGCGGTTCCCAAGAGACTTTCTTCTTTGTAGGAAGATCACAGGCTCTCATTAAAACATTAGGTATGACACATCCTCCACATTACTTTTCCCAATAAATCAAATTCAGCACCCATGAAACCTTAATTCTGTAACCAGACATAATTACAAACAAGCACTGTAATTTTATTATTGATTCTTAATAGAGAATCAAAGAAAAACAAGAATCACAACAGAATGAGCCATGGGATAAGTTATCCATAATTATCCAAACCTTGTAACTCTTTCACTTAAAATATATTTATACTTTCCAATAAATATCAGACTGCTTTGACTTCCAGAATTATTTTTAGAAAATGCAAAAAAAAAAAAAATATTTTGCTCAAGACACAAAGAAGAAAAATTGAATAGGCCTGTAAGGAATTTTAAATTATTAGAAAGGTCTCTGTCTACATGATGAGAGAAAATTATTACTTCTCTGCAGTGCAAGTTACATATTTAGTGGTTTCTCCACATAGAAAATATAGCTCATTAGTCATGTCAGAAAATCTCATTTAGCTTAGGTCTTTACGTCTCGTAAACCATTTAGTTTAAACTAAAGATCTGTAAGAATTATTTTTTTTAATGTTTGAGAGAATGCTGTGTTTCAATGTCAGAAAAATTTATGATAAATTTTTTGTAAAAAATCTTTACCTTGAATTAAAGCAAAACCTACTAATATTTTGGATTCCCAAAATTGCAATTCCATAGTATTCCCTTTAAAAACAGGGAAAAGTAGAAAACATTTGGTGTTTTTGAAAACAAATATATTTCTTGGGCTTGCTAGCCTCTGTGTTGTCCCACAGGATGAGCTGGCAAGGCACTGAAGAACCTGGGATTTGGAATGTACTGCAAAGTTAGTGAATGTCCTTGGGTCTAAGGAGCCAAAACTTCAGAGCTTCCTTTCAGGCAGGCTGTTAGGAAGTGCATAAAAGCTATCAGTCTCCAAGATCAAGGGTTTTGAGGTTTGGAAGGAGTACAGAATCTATTAACTCTTAGAATTACATAATTCAGTTATCACCAAGCAGTGAGGTCAATGCATTAGTAGGGAATCTGGGAGAAGAATGTGAGTAGTACCCATAAATATGAGTTCACTAAGATCAGGAGGCTCATTAGGTTTACTGAAAATAAAGGAAATTTTGATACATCTGTAGATAGGTGTAAATATATAACTAATTAATTTTTGTGGCAGATGGTATCTCTCTATCAGACCAGTGAAGATCTGAAAACAACTTCCAGTTACACACAGAAGGGTCAAAAATTTCCTCTGAAATTTCAGTGCCTTGGTTCTAAACATTTAATGCGACTCTAATATGGCAGTAGGGAAGAGACTTGATGAACTTGTTGAACCTATGTTTGACAGACTACCTCAGTTTCTACAAATCAACATTTTCCTGCAATAATACCATCAGATTTCAGTTACTCTATACACATATGGATAAGCCTACAGGGTTTAGGAGTTGGTGGAAGGGGTTCAGCAGACAGTGCCTTCTTCTCCATCTGTTGTAGGGTAAAGCCGAGAGTAAAAACGATCTTTGTTCCTGCTGCGCGGGGCTGGCGGCCGGGCAGGGGGAGGGGGACGGCCCTTTCCCCCGCCCGTGCAGACCGGGGTGCTGCGGGCAGTGCTGGTGCCCGCATGGGTTTTCAGTGGCCCTTTTCTTCCCCCCCACCCCATCGGTGGCGCATCACAGACGGCGGGCATGGCGCCGCGTGCTGCCGGGGGCCACTGCTGGAGGTG